>JAGXCT010033021.1:0-23264 GCA_022495035.1 Philopotamus ludificatus | reverse complement strand
TTTCACTGATTTTACTGTTTCACTATTTTAATCAAATAATTATGTATGTAATGGAATTAAAAAAGATAATAGTTCCACAATACAAAATTAGGGTACACAGCTTTAGACAACTTTCCGATATGAGGAAACCGACTGAGTGCTCCAAAAATGTTGGCATATGAAAAATATCGATAAATGCAAACATATTACTGAGAATTAATTACGCGAAGTTAAAAATTTAAATAAAAAAAATGTTACGTTACTCCATATTTTGCAATCCCTCTCGAAACTTAGAAGCAATAATATTTGGTAAATTTTAGCTGCATCCTATTGAAATCGGCGCATGAACTTATTCCGTTTTTGGGCCATAACTACTGGCCTTCAGAGCTGTTCAACAAACTCAATGGGCCAACAGTTATGGCCTTCAAAGTGAAAAGCTTATTTTCTCAAGAGTTACATACTCCAAGCAACCCTAAATCCATGCACTTGGGTATAAACTTGGGTAAATCCAAATTACCTCATATAAATATATCTTTAAAATTTCTACTGAGCTTTCTCTAATCTGAGGATATTCAAAGCATCATATGGCGCCCAGAAAATAGATTTTAATTCAAATAAACTCCGAATCAATATATCGTATAGCAACCTTATAACTAAGATGCTATGTATGTAATAGGAATTTCTCAAGATAAATCCCAGCATTCTTAAACCTCTATTACATACCTCGTATACATGTGAATTGAACCTAAATTTAGAACTCAACAAGATACCCAGACCTTTAACAGACGATTGCATGGGAAGAGTTACGTTCTCAAGCGTGAAAATGAAGGATAGAAATTCTTAAGATCTCGAAAACGTCATTTCCTGACATTCCCAACACTAAGCGGGAGACGATTAGTAAAAGCCCATCCAAAAAAGGGTTCATTAGATTTAGGACATCGAACCTATGACGAAAGTATATTTTTCATGTTATGTTTATATAAGAGTGGTAAGAGTTAATTAACTATAGAAGTCATTAATTTAACCACTGCCATGGTTTATAGGTAACATACAGATTATTAAACCAGTATTATGGCTTGTATGTAATATAGTCAACCGCGACTGGGCTAAGTTAGTAGTTGGATAGGTGTCCGACAAAAACTATGAAATCAGAGAATTCTTTATAACACTGGCCAGGGGTATACAAGAGTTTAATAGTTCTTTAGTAATAGATCTTTGTTGAATAAATAATTTTAAAAAAATATATAAATTTCAATCCAACTGCAATAATATTAAATTAACCAGTGTCGTGGTTTGACACCATAGGGAATGTTAGTGTTAGAGACTCAATTCCCATTGCATCTTTAGAATCTTTATATGGATGAATGGCGCTTTGGAATCTTTCTGTTTGCTTTCTATTTATCGTAGTCAAAATAATTAAAATTAGGATAATAATAGTAAACTGCGACTGAGCTAAGTTAGTATTCGGATGAAAACTATGAATTTAACGAATTATTTATTTATTTATTTGACTAAGATGGATGTATGGCATAACAAAAAGACTCTAAAGCCTGATGCATCCATATAAAAAATTATAGAGTTTCTAAAGATGCAATGGAAGTGAGTCTCTCACACTCTCCTCCTCTCTTAAAAAATCTCTCGTATTTTAAAAATTCTCCAAAGTTCATAGATTTATTTTCGTCGGATTAATCTATCTGGGTTACCTACAAGCCATAATATTGATTAATTTTAATATTAAAGCCGGGAGCGCTATAGGAGGGATGATTGTATATATTATGAATAAAACATAGTTTTTCGCTCCTGTTTTTCTGTGAATTATACGATTTTTTATTGCAATATTATTAAATTTTATACAGATGAAAGAATTAAACAGCTTAAATCTCCTATTCACTATTTTTTTTAAATAAAATTGACAATGACTAAATTTTAAGTTGCAGATACAAATTTTTACGAAATAATGACCCTAATTTGTTTCCATGTTTTGTAAGATATGAAGCATTACGTCCCAATCAATTTTTCTTTCTTTTCCAAGAGTCATAAAAATATTTTGCTCTGACATACGTCTCGACTGATTGTTATTTATTTGCGATTTCTTACATTTTCGTGTTTTATACATAACGAATAAAATTGAATTCAGTAAAACAGCCAGATTGTAATAGTAGAACATTGATAAATAATAAAAAAAAAATATTTGGCATTTAACATTTGATCAAACGCTTAAATATGATATATTATATGCTTTAATATTAGAGTATTCAAAAGAATGGACGTTTTTTTCATTGATTGTTTTCAGGGATCAGTTGCGCTTCGATCGTTGCTCTTTTAACACGTTTATTTGTGTTATTTCGGTGATCACACTTATTTACTTTCAATTGATTTATAAAATTTGAGCTTAACAACATAATTTACAATGGATCAATTTTTACTAAGTAAAGATTTTTTTCCAAACTTGATGCTTTTAAGCCCTCCACCAGGAGACCCATGGGGAAAATCCACAGCATGGAGTAGGTCGTGACGCGCGACGTCTAAGTGATGACAGGACCACAGAACGTGGCTGTAGTCCTGACAAACGAATCCACACGAACAGTGCGAAAATCCTACTAGGGTGAGCTCTTTAACCCTTTAATCGCCAAGCTAATTATATGGATTTTTACCGTACGCCGTAAAAACTTCAAATAAAATGAAACGGCTAAACATATCGAGATTCTAACAATCACATTGCCTTCAAAAGATGCCTCTGCATTAATTTTCATTAAAAAATATTATATTTATTCATGAATAAATTCGTAGTAGCGTTTGCCGTGACGTGGTGGTTAGACCGATTTCGCGTGCCTGCACGCCGTGGCGTCTGAACGGTTAATACATATGAGGACGTTAAAAATGAATGTGTATATAAGATGTTTTCATTAGAAAGCATTAAAATGTCATCAGGCATATGCCAATGAAAACAAAGGAAAAAATACAAATTGAATAGGCATTTAAATCTTTTATTTAAAAATGTCCATTCTTTTGAATACACCTAATAATTGAGCTCGGTTTTCGTCAATAATTCACATTATTTTTATTAGAATATGCCGTTTTGTATTTTCCAGACAAAGATGAAGTAATGCTCAGATCATGTTCTCGGGGGGTGTAGTGAACGTTATCGGAGATCGCGTTCTCAAAGTATCGTGTAATCGAGACCCTTTTATATCATCGCATGTTATATCATCAAGTTACACATATATTTTCGCATAATCATATGCAAATCCCTGTTATGACGGAGCTCAACCGAATGCAACACGTGGAAGTCAACTGTAGAGCTTTCGCAAGCTCACATACATATGTCTTCAGCATAGGGGTGGCATATATTGTCATCTCCTTCGCTCGCATAGCACGTTTCAGTTGCGTTTTAAGCGATAAAATATTATAGGCGGTTGTATCATGTCAATAAATATCTGAATATTTAGATTTTCCGGAAAATTCTTACGAGGGCGATTTGAAAAAAAATTATTGGAGAATTGAATGCAAATTGTAGGGGTTAATTTTGCTCAATAAGATTAAGTAATTATATTGTATTTTATTGCGTTATATTTGTTTATGGAGATGAAATCAATACCGAACGGAGGGATGATATTTATAGGAGCGAGAGTCCTTCACCCATTTCCCGGTTGCGCTGTTTATTTAGGTCACCGAAGGCAGCTGCGTTGCAATATCGATTAATTAATCCGGGCTCACCTCTCCTGTACGGCTTTGGGATCTGCCCGGTCTCCGCGTGATTGGCCAGATTGGCGACGATGTCCTCCAGCATTTGGCTGCGGGTCCTCTCTTGCATCCTCGCGAATTTGGGCGCCGAGTAGCTCGCTCTCTCTCCGTTCACGATTTTGGTCAGCAGCCACTCCCTGCAAGTACAGGGTTGCATTGTGATTATATAATATTTGCATCGAGAAAATGGACAACGTACCTGAGTCGTGTCGATCAGCTAACTGGGCACGGTGCAGTATTTCATCCCCACTCTAATAATTTTCCTACATCCCACTTCAGTTTTATGAAACACAGATGAAAACCCACGCTTCCCAGAGGATGGAATCGATATTCTAGTGTATGAAATAATAATTTTCCGTGTGGGATTCGGGGAGGGAGATATATGCAACAGGATTCTGGGAAAATATCAAAACAAAACACACGACCACGCATCCATCAAATAATATATATATATATATATATATATTGAAAATATCGTATTAATTAACAATAAAAGTTCGTCTCGGAACATTTTCAATTTTCTCAAAGGCTCACTGTAATCAATTTTCGCTAATATTCTCATTTGGTTCATTATTTGTTTTTCATCAGGAAAATCGCTCCGGAAAATTGTGGATTTTCTCTCTCTTTTTCGGCGACGAAATTGCAGCGGGCTACTTCGCGTGCCGTCTCGTCGACAATTAGCGAGAATTTAAATTCGCATAAAAAGAGAAATCTCTATAAAATAATAACGTTTATTTATATTTGAGTAACCTAATACCCTGTTTCTAATTAAGAAACTCAATATCGGCACGAGACCATTGATTTTATTCGAAAAAATAATGTCAAAAGAAATAATGTCGAAACATTTTTCGTTACAATATAATCGTATCAAATTAAATCTGTGAATTTGCGAACAAAACTCGTATTGGCGCGTTTTAATTTAGCCAATAATCATACAAAAAATGCAAAAATATTCACTTTTTAATTATTCAATGGAATTGTAATTTTAAAAAACATTAAAAATATATCTAGGCAGTCTTGCGTTTATTTCTGACTCAATAAATATAAGTGTTATACTTAATCAATTATCAAATTTTGATGTATTATAAAAAAAGTAATAAGAACTATATCTATTTTTTTCCACAAATAAAATCCTTATTTTCAACAATGGATTTTTTTTTAAAATAAATAAATTAGCTTTTGATCATAAAACCATAAGTCACACTTCTAAATCGAATTTCATATGTATTATTCATTTATATCACGTTTGTTTCAGGAACGTATCTCTTTCGAAAGAAGGAAATCGAGTATTTTTATATTTATTTTATTTTCATGAAAAAAAAAATATCTGAGTACCATCAGTATATGAATGGATGATCCCCCTGAGTATCCATGGAGAAAGTAGGAGTGACGATTCCATTACACATTAGGAGGTACCAAAAATAAATACATTATATTTACATGTCGCATTCGATGTCAAAATGGAATATTCGTTATAATTAATCTATGTATAATATATTTAATTTTGTTGTTATATATAAAATATATAAACGAGAAACAGGGTTATTATTAGAAAATTAAAGCTTAACCAAAATCATTCCTTAATCAGAATGACCAACAAAATTTTACAATAACGTGGTAGCGATCCTGATGGAAGAATTATTGCAGAAGATTGCATCATTATGACCCATAATACTGAAGCATTTAAAAGGAATCGGATAATTAATATTATTCTGCAATATAACACATGCCTGCTTACCCAAAAATAAATATATGTTGATTTTTAAATATCCTTGTTATTATCTATAAAGGATGACGAAACACTTATTTTGGGGCAAAAAATATAAATTGAAAATCCAGTTTAATAGTATCTCGGTATACGTTCACTTCGGAATAAGTTCAATTTTTTTGATTAGTGAAGGACCTTTCTTTAAAATACGATTCGTGTGTTTCAAATGATGCGCCTTTACGACCCTGTTCGACTTAATTCCCGAGAACGTCGACCTTCACAGAATTAAACCAAAAGAGTTCTGGAAAGATCACTTTACTATCTTCTATTTTATATCTCATCGACAGTCTTCTTGGAAAAAAGTTTTCTAGATAACAAATTGGAGCTAGAAGTTATGACTGTCTCTCTTGATACTTCCATGGGTCTGAATATGAGTAATAATGATCTGAAGGATTTAGTGAAGGAGAACAGTGAACATCTGATCATAAAAGAGCTGCCGGAACCAGTTGAAAAGGAGAGAGATAGTGGTAGTCTCTACTTTATTTTTCAAGGAAATCTTTGCTAAATGTATAAATGCTTAAAACTCTGTAGAGACGTACCGCCCCAACATTGAACATTTCCGAAACATTTCTCTTAAGAAGCAAAGTTCTTTGGACTGATCACACATGATTATTGTCAATCAGATCTAAGTACAGAAAAGATATTTAAAATTTAAGCTTATAAATTATAATTTATTTATCTAAATGCTTTTGTATTTAATTTAGTATAAGGCGGATCTGAAAGAAATCGCATATTTTATAACCTAATGTTCGAGTGCAGTTAGTGTCAGAAAATAGATATTTAAAAGATGTACATGAATCTGGGAGACCTTCTAAAATTTATGATAACATATTGAGATCCTTGGTCGAGTCGGATTCTTGATTAACCATCGAGGAGTTATCGCAATGACTCAAATTTATATATATATATACAGTCACATCTGTAACGCTTCAGTAAAACAAATAGAAAAATAGTTTAGACATTGCATCTAATCTCCAAAGAAAACAAAGAATAGCAGAGAAAACCATGCAATTCTTTGTAGTCGAGACGAAGAATTCGACTATTTTTAAAACAAATTGTAACTGAATATGAGAAATGGATCGTTTACGATAACATAAGTAAAAAAAGGCAATGGCTTTTGCCGAATAAAACTCTCGTTCCATCCTCTTAATCCAATTTAAACGAAAAATTAAATATAAAGCGTCCAATTTTGTTAAACAATTAACAAATAATTCTTCATCACGACGAAGGACTCTCTCATAAAGCAAAAAATACCCGAGAATCAGCAGTTAAGCCGGAAGGTTCTACCACACCCTTTATATTCTCTGGAGCTTTCTACTTACGATAACTTTTTCTATAGGTCTATTGAGCACAATGCGTATTTATTTGGGGTACCCATAAGTTATGTCGTTTTTTTTATGTGCCATCTTTAAGATAGTCAGTCTGTTAAGCAGTAAGGACGTGTTATAAGTTTCTCTTGTGTAGTGGCTACCTGCTCGTGGCTTTTAGACAAAAAAACGGTTTCTTTATACCTTTGACGACAATGGGAGAGACGTGTCCGTCAGAACAACATCTGCGGAGCTGTAATACTTTTTCAATATCATTTGCGACAGAAGCTACGGAGGATATTTGCGAGATTTACGGTGACATATTGGATGTCAGGAAATGCCAACGATGGTTCAAAAAAATTAAATCTGGTGGTTTGTGTTTGGAAAACGAGCCTTGAAGTGGACGACCCGTCCAGACGGATGAAGCAGCCGTGAATTCTGCAATCGAAGATGACCCGATGCTGAGCATTGAATAATTATCGAAAAAGGTCGGTACATTCTGGTCCAGTACTCAGAGGATCCCAAAGAAGTTGTAAATTGACTGTGAAAAAATTCAGGATTTTGGATGGGTCACCCTGTTGCATCCTCCATACTCGCCGGATCTCGCACCGATTTTTATCTATTTAGTTCTATGGAACATTTTCTAAAAGATCAAAATTTCAATTCCTTAGAAGAGGTGAATACAGCCCTTTCAGACTATTTTCAGTCAAAACCCGCAGAGTTTTTACATAAAGGGCATGGATGATTTGAAAGAAAGGTGACAGAAGGTTATAGATAATATGGGGAATTATTTTGTATAAGAAAAGTTAAATAAAGTATAAGAAAAATTGTTTTGAATTTCATTGAAAAAAAACGACATAACTTATGGGTACCCCCAATAATTTAAAACCGAAAAGTTTTTTTTATAAAAAAGAAGTAAAAAACTACAAGGGAGATAGAAAACAGTCCCTAAAAATGATGGAAATTATGTTTTATAATAACGTGTAAATAAGATTATAAAAAATAGCCGATTTTATATAAAACAACGTTTAAATTATCATTTTTCCATATGTCTTATGGAAAAAATATTTAATACACATCTGGAATTAGACCGCAAAGGATACATTTTGACAGGAATAGGATCAATAACTTCTAGTTCGCTTAATTTAATATAATTAAATAATAATGAGCAAATATAATTATTTAGATTATTTTAAATATTATTTAACATATGTATTTCTATTGATATAATGCATGTGCTTTTTAAAATCCACGAGTAAGCCATAAGAGCTTTTCACATTCAGCTTTTTGATGTTTATGTAAGCACAATCTAAAGATACTTCTTTCATTTAGTATTTTTAGGTCACGTGTCAAAGAAAATGTTCTAATTTGGGTCACGAGCCGTTATATAAATAGGTATAAAAATGAATACCATGCGAACGTATGGGTAAAAGAACTATTGGCTTTCCTCGATATATTATGTGACACGCGCGAAAATTGAATTTTCCGAAGGGTATTCCGTTTCGCGTGTAGATAAAAGTTTTTTTGGAAATTACCTGAACATGGGTCCCTTGTCGAAGACACTTTGTTCCCAGAGGTAGGGCTTGTAGGCGCCGACCTCGTCCCTGGTCACCACGGACACCTCATACCTGGTCGGTCTTCGCTTGATACGCGCCGACACTCGAACTGTGAAACAAACAAGAAAAATCAATAGAGCAACAGGCTGTGTTTCTATGGACGGATTGCCGGGAGGGAGAGGGCTTAATATTGAACCTGATTTTTTGAAGGGCGCTAAGGTCGAAAGTTCCGCTTTGAGGGGGCATACTGAGTATGCGTCGTCAATGGACGAAGCATCTTATTAATTTCGATAAGCCATTCCTCTTTGTTTTGTCAGATTCATTAAACATATTTGAACGGATTGTATGAAATATCGAAGTAATGAGCATTCCCTGATTCTCTTAATACTCTTTTGTGTTTTTCGTCTCCATTGTGTTATTCGGAACCTTTGTTGTTTGGCGATGCCAATTTAAACGTTTTATGTATTACTCCTTAACACCGGCATTCTGAAAATTGAAGATTTTCCATTTACACGGGCGAATTAAAGAAAATTCAAAATCGTAAACACCTACATTCAAATTTAATTCGGAAAATTTATTATTAAATTAATAATGTTAGGGAATAAATTAATGAAATGTTCATGTTGTCTAGCTAATTAAGTCTGGACCAGTTATCCTCTGTTAGATTCTATGTTTGTAAACTTCGTAAAGGGGCTATATCTCAAATTAATTTCGACGAGAAACTATATCTGCGAATCATGGCGAACTAATTGAGAGTTTTCTCAATTTTCACGAGAAATCGAGCTGGAGGAGTCGAGAGGTATCCACTCGATGTTTAAATGAGGCTTATTGCCTAATGGCTCGCGATTATACCAGGTGAAGACTGAGATATAATCTAATAAAATATATATTTTATAATATTTTAAGTTTAATCTTAAAATGCAGGCCATTAGCTCACAGGAGATGAGGAATGGATTACGATAAAACATTTTAAATGCATATTCATCACATGGAATGAAGAAAAAACGGCACACTTTAGCTTTGTACACATTTTCGCAAAGACCCCATGCTTTATCCTTAGAGATAATGAGTTTCAAAATAAACCCTACGGTTATTTGCGTAACCCAGTTTTAGCGACGGTGGCGATGTAAAAATAGCAACAAAAAAAAACATGGGATCGAATTAAGGGACATGTTTAATAAATTTTTATGTAATGCCGAATAAAATGAGCATTTTAATATCCTTGGGGATTATTTGAAAAAGGGTTGCGGGTCAATATTGGACGGGATTAAATAAATTGGCAATGTTTCATTTTTTATTCAAATCTAACTTCAATCCTTTGATCCGTTCGCATATTTATGGCACAGTTAGAATGGTATATATTTACGTACAGTGCTTCAATTATTTCATAACTAAGATAAATAAAACCCTGAAAAAACAGTCATATGAAGAACAATAATTATTTAGGAACACAGTATGATCAACTGAATTAATTTTTTATTTAAAATTATATATACTTTTTAATCTAGGGCTATGGAATTGTTAATTATACGCGACAACGATTTAAAAAATGTCAAATTAAATATCTTTTCGCATAGTTTCTGGTTTTATTATAAAATATTTAGCAGATAATAATTATATAATAAATAAACAAGCATATTATTTGACAGACACAAACAATAATTTAATAAAAATATATATAAAAGTAGATTCGAAAACGGCCCTGGTCTATTTTATATGAAAATATACCCCAAACATTTCAAGTCAAGGTATTAATACATTGTTCGACAATACATTGATATTTGTTTTTCACTTGCACATCGTACCGGATGCGAGCAAGAATTAAACAATCCGTCTGTTTTTATTATTCCTTTTCGCAGTTGCAGACAATAAGGGTCAATGATTATTTATATTTATTCTTTAAAATATTTTAGACAGATACAAAAAGTTTGGAATACGTAGGATTTATATTAAAATAGTATTTCGAAAAAGACTTGGGGTCCTAAATAGACCCCATCGTCACGTCTAGGTTAAATCACAAGTGAGTAATTAATTAAAATGGAATATAAAAAAGAAATCGGAGTCTATTAAAGCACGACTCTAAAACTCCTGCGATTTATTATGTAATATTAAAATATTCTATGTTATATTTATTTTAATATTATAGTCATTTTATCCATAATTGGTCATATGAAATTATGAATACAATTTTTCGTATTTTAAATAAAATATAAAGGGCTTTTATGAAAAAAAGCATCATGCATTTTTAATTAAATTCCTGAATAATTGTTGGTTTTGTTTTTTTACAGCTAAAGATAAGTCAAGTGTACATGGCCATAAACAAAATAAGCAAAAATATCAATCATTTGAAACAATTGATTGACAATCAATTAATAAAAATGCTTTTAAATTAAGCTTTCGAAAAATCTTTAAAATAAGTTGAACTTATTTACTTGTACATAATTTAATATATCATTTTTTCCACCTCGTTATAATTAAAAGCGTACAACTTTTATTGATTAAGCTAAATCTTTTTTATAAAATTGAAATGTATTACGATGAGAACTACGCCACTTTGTCTCTCTCTCTCTCTCTCATTTGTATTGTCGTTTAGATGGGAATGGCAGTCAGCAATGGATATAACACCACATGGTCTCACTTTTGTGTGTACACCAGGAGAATGTAAGAATCTCTATGCACCCGTCACTTTAACCGATCCGTCACGGCGGCTCGAATCCAACGGCGTCGCCCGATGGGGTCTGTTTACTTTGGAAAATATACCCCATTTTCCATAGCAAATAGACCCCAAGCATTTCAAGTCAAAATATTGATGAATTCTTCATCAATATTGACAAAATGCTAAAAAATAGGCTATTCTATGTATAAACATAGTTATTTACGATATGCCTCATAACTTGGTCAATATTTAGGATTTTTTTATTAATTAATATGACACGTAAGTGACACGAGATGTCCACCCTCAGATCGAGGCACGCCGTTGTCTCATAGTTTACTAGTACAGTTTCATTCGCACTTGCATATAGTACCGAATGTGAGCGATAAAAAACATCGCTTCCGTTTTAATTCTTTTTTCGATATTGCAGTCCATAAAGATCAACGATTATTTATAATATACATTCTTTAGACCTTTTTAGATAAATACAAAAAGCTTGTGACATATAAGATTTATATTAAAAGAGTTATTCGAGAAAAATCAAAAACTTAGAGTCCCAAATAGATAGTCCCATCGGCACGGGTAGGTTAATTAAGTTTGTAATTTTTTGCGCTGCTCATTTTCTAGTTTATTTAAGCTTTTATAATAATAAATATTAAAAATGATATGATTTTTGGCAATTTTTGTTTACTGATAAAGCTTTCGTAACCTTCGTTACAATTAATAGTTTTATTTTATTAATTCTTTGATCTCTAAATGAATTTAACACTAAAAAATTATATTGGTGGTCCGCAATATTTAAAATCATGGATTTAGTGGTCCGCAAGGTCCATAAGACCTATATCAAAAGATTAAATAATAGCTTAGACTTAAAATTCGCAGCTTGCATAGTTTTTTCTTTCATCAGATTAGTAGATTAACCTAATTCTCTTAATTATTTTTAATTTGAATATAATATTATATTATTATATTTAGAATATAGAGCGCATCGAGAAGAGAGGTCGCATGGGAGTAAATAATATCTTAATTTAATTAATATTTAGATAAATATTGGGCTTATATAAAACCATTAAAGTGAGTTAAAAAAATTAGATAATTATCTAGGTCAGAGTTTGCCAAATTGTGTGCTGCGGCACACTAATTTGCCTCAAATCTGTTATTTTTAAATAATTCCTATTCCTTTAAATTATCTTAGTTCGCTACACGAAGAGGATAGGCAACGTTATTAAAACTATGATTTACATAAAATCGAATATCTTCCGTTGCAGACTTTTTTCATCACAATGTGAAAATCATGATTTATTTCTTTACGAGAAATAATTTATTTCTTCGATGCTGAAAATATTGGTTTTGATTTTCTTCGCGAGGATAATTGGTGGCTGGAAGTAACATTTCTTAATGATCTTTTTGAGAAATTTAAGATTTTGAATTTAAGCCTGCAAGGAGCAAACGAAAATATCATTACAAAAAAAATAAAATCTTTCGCTGAGAAGTTAGACCTGTGGATCAGACTAGGTAAAAACGGATAGCTTGATTGCTTCACAGATGTAGACGTTACCTCAAACAAATTTAAAATTTTGGAAGAAGTGTAGAGGACATTAGAACTCCTTTCTGCAACATTTTCCATCATTTGATTATCAAATGTATCAGTGGGTCATCAATTTATTTGCAAGATTTTACAGCACATACCAGATACTAACAGAGGAGGAAATTTCAATAGATCAAAAAAACGATCCTGTGCACAAAGCCTAATTTTCTGAGATAATCTCATTCATTAGTGTGCTGTGAAAGTAAAAAAGTTTGGCAAACACTGTATTAAGGGGTCCTGAAATTTATCATAATTAATCAAAATTTTCATCAGTATTAGAAACTGTTTTCCATTCTCATAGTTAATAAATTCCTTTTTTATAAAAAACTTTGCGGTTTTAAATCGAAATACTCGTTTAAGTGGTTTTTCGATTTCAGTTATATGCTTCTAGGACTTGAAAAGAAAATAATCGAAAGGAGCAAGGTCTGGAGAATGTGAAGGGTGTGGCAGAACCTTTCAGCAGCAACTCTTGAATTTCTCTTTTAATCTTTCTAATTGTTGAACATCTGTGGCAATTGTTTAGCCTGGTTTTAATAATTCGTAATACATTATTCCTCTCAAATCTCATCAAATGCATGAAATAACTTTTCAGGAGTTTGCTTCGGAGAAGGTCATTGCCTTTTTCGACTTATGTTATCGTAAACGATCCATTTCTCATCCGCAGTTACAATTTAGTGTAAAAAGGGTCGAATTCTTTGTCTTAACAACAAAGAATTGAATGTTTTTCTAAACATAAGGGCTTTGAGATTTGGTTTCTGCGATAAGGATCCTAGATTAACCATCGAGGACTTGACCAGGAATCCCAGAATGTCATCATCAAATTTTTATCTTCCTAATTAAGTTGGTTTTCTAGATGCACTTTATACGTATACTTTATTTGGTTTAGATTTAAATTTACCTACTTTTTGGTTATTTTAATACATGATAATTAAAATGATTAAATTATTATAATATTATTATAGCCGAATAGGACAAAGATAAAGAACACGAGCATATTTAGTCGAAGAATTCGCTACCGTTAATAAAAACTTTGTTAAACTCAATCACAACCCTCGCCGATGGAATTATGAGAATCGCTAAGTAGACATCTCATTTCGGTTATTAAACCTTTTTCGGACCGGAGGGCCTCTCGTCAATATTAATTATGTCGCCGGGCTCAATCTGATCATTTCGGCCATTGAGCAGATATTCATCGGAACGGCGACAATCGGATTGATTGATGGAAATTCTGCAAATTGAATGGCGGAAATAAATTCACCGACATAATTTACATTTTCGCAATCTCCATCTTCTAACCGTCACCCCTTTTAACAAGTGGCCCGGGGCCGATTTTATTTTTCATTAGCCCCCTCGTTTGTTGGTTTTATTTTAATATTTTTTTTTCGTCGCCGTATCAAATTACAAATTGTATGTACAGTTGCAAAACATTTCGCTTTATTGGAAAAAGTGTCACGTAGAAACGCAGATGTTGCCGCCGTATAAATTATGGATTTTCTTTGAAAGCTCTTGTCTCGCTCTAATATATCACGCGGTGCGTACACTTGTCCCTGTTTGATGAGTTTTCCTCTGCGGAAAAAACAATATAAATCATGAAAAACCGCGACCAAACACGAATGTGTCTTAACAGTTGAACAGTATCCATTTTTATAATTACCGCAATATTATTAATACAATTTTTATGTAAATAGATAGCACGAACGATGAATATTCATGAAACGTACGTGCAATTACAGCAAAGGAAATTTTAAAATGCATAGTTTTACATTTTAATTAATAAGAAACTGCAAAACTGAATTTATCTTATGAAAGGTAAATTTTCCTTAAACTAATTCTCTTGAAATTGTTTTTATACATACTGAAAATAACTCATTATAATTATTTTAAAAAAATACGGGAAACAAATGTCTTTTTATTATAAAATATATGTTTTGCTTTAATGCTTTACAATCTATTAACTTTTCCATGTTCTGTTTGCAATATAAATGATAAAGAGATGGGCAATGTCCGGGAAATGTGATAGATCAGGCATCATTTCTCACTCAAACTGCTCCATCTTTGCTGTATGTGGCTAAATGTTATCAGATAATTTACTCTTTTTTTGCTTTGGGTTTAAAAGTTCAAAGTAAACCTTTTATATTTTGATGAAAAACGTCTTTCGCCTGAGAAGCCAGTGTTTTTCCTTATCTTCGGCTCTTGACATGATTATAGAGAATCTATTTATCATCACTAGTCACTATTTGGTCCAATAAAACGTAAATTACTGAGCCATATGAGAAGAGGATCAGCACAGATTCACAAATTAAGCGTGATTAGACTCAGAAAATTTTCTGAGCTATGACCAAATTGCCTAAATTCAAACTTCTCTGCTAGCTCCTTGAGAGTTACGATGGGATTAAGTTCTATCAGAGCTTGCAAGACGTCCTCTTCAAGCCATAAAGCAAATAATTCCGAATGTGCTTCATTACCACTTCTACTACACCTTCGAGCAAATTAATGTTAAAATCCAAGAGTAAGTCCTCTAAATATCACTATCTCCTTTTATAACAAATTGATGCATATCTCGTATTTAATCGACTTTTAGTTCATGCACATGAAAAATACCGTATTATTATATTGGCTTGTTCGGAAAGTCATTTCGTTTTTTCCAAACATAGACTTTTTTTTATTAATAAAATATTTTACTGATTCTGCTCTTTTAACCGATCCGTCACTGATCACGGATAATTAATGCGGATAATCAGATCGTAATTTTTATTTTATTACCTCGAATATAATGTATCATATACACAGCACAAATTATACATTATTTTTTATATTCATTATTTATCAAGAAACACAAACAAAATAAAGTAAAAATAAATTGTTTATCATATACGACTTAAAATATACAAAAGTATATAGCATATGTACACGAATTAAAAAATCTATTTATTTCATTTGTTTTGAGATTTTTAAATAGAGCTTCTTATTTCCCTTCGAAGAATATTCTTAAGCTTCAATACATTATTATAGTCAGTTCCCCTTTGTTCAGCGTAATCGAAATGTTTCAATACAATTCAATGCCTTTCATTGCTGGTATCTTCTTTGTATAATTATTAATGTCATTTTCTTGAGTAACCAGAGAAACAGTGATAGGATCGTCCATACGTTCCAAAGCCTGAATCATTTAAATCCTTGATTGAGCTCTTCTACGTTTTCTATACGCTGTCTTCAAAAAAAAAATCCCAATAATCCACACATTTCATATACAAAATTTTTTCTTCATTCTCTTTCAGATCCATTAAATCTGTTTCTATGTCCGGGAAGAATCTTTCTTCATGATCGAACAAATGTTACTGGTTTTACTTTTGACCAAGATTGTGCTATCCATGTATAGCATCCAATGCAAATCATTTTTTAAAAAATTGATCAGATTATCATCTTCCTCGACAAAGGTTTCAAGTTTTTTGACGATAAAAGACGTTCAAGTGATGATCTCTTACCCACCTTAGTCCATGGGCAAAATTTGTAATCATAAGTCCATCGTTTGTCTTCCAATATGCTTTCGATTCCGGATGAGAGAAGGAAGTGTCCATCTAACAAGAGCTGGTTTCTCTGTGGCAATCCTTATTGTTCAAAAATAATCGCACTTCTAGGTTATTTCTTTTTATGTCTTCCAAAATTTCCCTGTCCATCCATACCCCTTTCACAGCCATAATAATCGACGGGAAGATTTTCTATTTCAAGTTCCTTAAATGATCGTTGTTTTTTTGCTTTTCCAATCACCAAAAGTTTCATTTTATGAGTTCCTGATGCATTTCCACAACACATAACAGTTATTCTTTCTTTAGACGATTTATGTCCAGGAGCCGACTTTTCACTCATCGAAGCTAGAACTTTATTGGTAAGCTTGCGCAATTACAAGCCAGTTTCATCTGCATTATAAATTTGATCAGATTACCAAATTTTCTCTTTGCAATCCTTCATTCCAAATTCGACATAGAATTCGTCAGCAGCTTCAGCATTTGAACTGAGACGTTCTTTTCACAAACGTTAGCTGACGAAGCCCGTGTCGTTGTTTGAACCTCGTCATCCAACCTGACGAGGCGTTGAAACTTTCTTTAAGTCAGATTCTCATTGAAATGTCTTTAGCTTCGATGCACATTTATTGCTTAATTGGTATTCCCCTCTGTAGTTTTTGATTCCAAATCTTCGAATGTCGACGTTTTCATACTCTTTCTTTCCGAAGGACCTGCAGACTATCACAATCTCTAGCAAACGCCTCTGACTTATTTTTTTTTTGTTTGACAAAAATCTGCTCTCTAATAAAGACACGCTTCTTCACTGCTGAACAAAACAACTGAATAAAGAAACTGAAAGACATTTGGAAAGAGACCGAAGATTTCGTGAACATTAGATTTTTAGAACAAACGAAGTCGAGCTCTAAAATATGGCCAATAAATATCGAGGAATTAATGGCGGGGCGGCGTTCTGTGTGTCCCTATACATTATTTCGTTCAAACAACGCATTCAAGATCGCAATTCATCAATGCGTCATAAGCATAATAGAAAAAAATCAATCAAAATATTTTCAAGCACGGATAACCCGCAAACCGGATAATCCATGCACGGATAATCGAGAGTACACTGTAAAATATTTTACTGATTCTGCTCTTTTAACCGATCCGTCACAGGGGTTCGAAACCAACCGCGTCGAGCAAAGGAGAGTCTATTATAAAAGGAAATAGACCCCAAGCATTTTAACTCATGATATTGATGAATTCTTCTTAAATATATTGACTTTTTTAAAAAAAAAAAGAAGATATTTTTGGGACAATTTTTTTTCGGCATTTCTTTGTCGTAAATATTGATTTTTATTTTTTCACATTTTATTTAAATCAAAATAAGGGATTTACCACTAAAAATAGACGTACAGGGTGTTTTATAAGAATACATATATTCTAAAGATTTAAGGACAACAATATACTTATATATAAAAGAATAAGATCTCTAATATAATAATCGGGATTTGGATGAAGTCTTCAACAATATCTTAACATTTTTTTTTAAAAAATGGATTATTTTAAGAATAAAAAAATAGTTATTCATGGTACGCTTCATAACTTGGTCGATATTTTGGATTTTTTAACTAATTAATATGACGCATAAATGACATGCGCACAAGTCATGCACACTGAGGACACGCCACCGATAGACCGATCGCTAAATTCTCGTGGCACGTGTCTCTTTTATACGTTTCACTCGCACTTGGCACATCGTTACGGATGGAAGCGAGAAAAATCATCGCGCCCGTGGCTACAGAAACGAATATTGTTGTTTTTATTTTTTTTCGCAATCGTGGACAATAAACTCAATGATTATTAATAATATTTATTTTCTGCAAATAGAATGCGACAATAATTAAGTTAATATGTGCAGGGATCTGGTTAATTTTCTGTATCCAGATCATTTATAGTTAGCATATATTCCAATATTTGAAGCAAATATTAAGAAAGAAATACTAGAAGATATAAAAAACATTCTGATAAATGGAAACTTCTAAAAATAAACTCTAGAGATGATTCATTACATGGAATATGAAAATACGCGGAATTTTTGTTATTCTGTCGTTATTATTATGTTTTTCCTATCAAATATTTTATATCTTTATGGTTATCAATAAAATACGCCAAAAAAGAGATAATTGGACCTATACAACTTGCAGAATTCAAATATTCCACATATTATTTGATAAAACCCTGTATCGTCGCAAAGCAAGACGACAAATCGGCCCATTTTTATTGACTTTGAATTATTCACTGGCACAAAACGGACCCGGGTCCCAAGTTCTGTATCTGTTATTACGCAAATGTAGGTTCGATTCGCAATTAAAAGTTTGTTTCCGGATCCGTGCCAATTTTATCGACACACGTACCGGCTCCGCTCTCCCCCGCCCCCCAACGACGTGTTACTTGGGAAAATTTATTTGCCGACGCTAGATTTTCCTCGTTAGAAATAAATTTCGATCGTGATATAACGAAACCGCACAGAGGGCGAATCCGGCCGGTACGCGTACGTAAGTATGCACGCTGTCCATAAACTTCTTATCTATTTCTTGAAAATTTGATTTATGCGGCCTTTACGAATATTTTAATAATTTAAACACAATAAAAAAATTAAAGATAATATCATATAAAAAACATCATTATTTATTATGTTAATATGAGACTTTATTTTGGTACAAAACTATTCGATATATACGTAAGTATAAATTTCAAAAGCTGTGCAATAAAATACAATTTGCCGAGGCAGAGTATTGGAAGCGAAATTGATATCGACACATCTCTTTAGAACACATGTAATATTTAATGAGATTTTAAAATAAAAATGTTCACTGTGCAAACTACGAGCAAACTACCGAACAGATTTAAAAAATAAAACGGCGGCAAATGAAAATTTATCGCGCCACATTTTCCACAAGGTATCCCACTACGTTAATGGCCGCAATTTCCGCTTCTTGTTTCAGACGAAGCTATTCCAGTTGCATAAATAGGCGAGTGAGACAGAGATGCGTGGCCTCTAATTTATATCTGGAGGATACAAGAGGCTGTAGCAGATTGTATGCAAGACTCGCTGGGTTAAAACAATATTTGGTATACATACGCACCAGCTGCTCTTGGGAAATTCATATCAAAATAAAATATGAATAATTTGGAAACATCTTCATAATAATAATCTTTAGATACTATATTTTTAGAGTTAAGAAAATTCAACTCTAATTGAGATAGATACGTCGTACTGAAATCGAATGACCGAATATGAAAATATCTGGTATGAAGTCTTTTTCTTACTCCAAGAGATGCAGTATATTAGGTTGAGTCATCAATAGCTTCCGATAGAGGTAGATAGTTTATATTGTTTGGATTTAATCGCGGTGAGTCACACGACAAGAGGATTTTTGTTTTCACTAGGTAGATAAGTGGGCCTGTCAGTCATTCGACAACTATTTAGTGTGGTGAACGTTAAAGTGGTGTTATTCCGAACCCTTAAAATAAAGAATCTAACTACGTTAATGACCCAAATAAGGCAGACCGAATGTATATTGCCACAAGTCTCCTCTCGCAGCATAAAATCATGAATTTTCTGGACAGGACAATAACAGGGATGAAAAATGAATCACATATGAAAATATTGTCTGCAAAAGACAACGGTTGGATAAGGATCAACCACTCCCATCCTAGAGCCAATATTCATGGAAAGAAAACTTTATTGTGTGTGTGGTGAAATCGTCGAGGAATAATCCATCACGAGCTGATACATACGTACAGCAACTGCAAAGTGTTCATGAAAAACTACTGCAAAAGCGTCCTGCACTCGTTAATCGGAAAGGCGTTATGCTGTTACACGTTATTGCCAGATCACACATAGAAAAAGTGACTCAAGAAAAAATTCTGGATCTCAACAGGTCTGTTTTGCCACATCCACCACACTCCCCAGATCTTGCTCCTACGGACTACCACTTTTTTTGTTTCATATAGATTTTTTTAAATGGAAAAACTTTAATTGATGATGAGCAAGTCAATCAGGTCCTCGATACTTTCATTCAGTCCAAACCCACCAAATTGTATAAGGAGGAGATCGATAAGTTGTCAATAAGATGGGGGAAGGTTGTATTTATGTAGAAGAAAATGTTGTTCCACATAGGTATGTAGTCGCGATAGGAATAAGAGTTACCAGGGGTTCTTTTCCAATAGCAGGTTATTCTTGCTGTCGCCTTTACCAAAATTCTGAAATATATTTTTCAATAAATTCCACTTCAAGCAAATTATCTGATCTGATATCGATCAACTCTTCTTTGGGCTGTCCACGTAATATGATCATATTTTAAGGACTTTGCAAATGGTGTTATTATCCACTTGGTCCTTTGATCCTCATCCAAGTTTATTGTATAATATATATTTGTTGTAAAATAGTATCGATTCGGCCATGTGATCAAGTATAACTTTTTTCATTGAAGTCGCAGTGATATTTCATTATTCGTGAGAAAATCATTCAAACACGAAAACATCTCCGTGTATCCTTGACTAATACCTTGTGACAACAAAGATAGCTTTTGTTGGAAAGCTTGAAGTTTTATTTTTATTATCAAAATGTTGCTTTCTTTTCCTTGAAGCGAAAGATTTAATTCATAGACATTATCAAAAAAAAATTTCGTATGTGTGGTTATTTAACAGACTTAAATACAGTAATACCCCCAATAGCGCGTGTTCCGATAGCGCGAATTTAAATTTGTATGTGCCTCGTTATCCCGACAACGCGTTGTTCCGATAACGCGGTCCCAACTTTTGCGCTATCGGGGGTATTACTCTATATATTATACATTCCCTAAATATGCTATGTCGAAAAATATTCATAAATGAATATTTGTACTTTGTACTGAATATTTTCGCGGCCCCCGTGAGAAATCCTGCGGGCCATAATTTGGGAAGCACTGATCTCGAATATTAATTAAGTTAGTTAGCTTGCTGATTATCACGTATTATTAAAATTAAGGATTTTTCCTTCAAACGAGACAAGGATGATTCAATTGTTAATATCATGCCAGGAATCCGCATCTCAAGATATTTATTACTTACAATATTTAGACATATTTTCCCTAAAAATTTATATGTATAATATATAGATAGAAATAATATTGCAGTCGGGAAAAGCGGAAAAATCAATTTATCGTGGGAATGCAGTATGATGTCGTTCCATCAAAATAGGGCACAATTACAAACAACAAGAGCTGGTTCCCACAGTTTGGAATTTATGGAATTGTATCACGTGATCGACACGTGCCATGGATCAGGACAAAGGAAGGCGTCACGTACATGTCCCAAAGCATAGAATTAAGTTTTTAGAGCAATTTATTTATTGGACTATTTGATGGATGGATGGCAGATCAGAAAATTTCTAAAGCGCCATTCACCTACATAAGGCATCGATAAAGATTCTAAAGATGTAGTGTCAAGCCACGACACTGGTTACATTTAATACTATTTCAATTGGATTGAACTTCATATTATATGTTTATAATTATTTAACTAATTAATTCTATTGTGCCAAACTGCCTAAATAAATATTTTAATAACATGTGGAAGTAATGGCTCTTCTTACATGCCCTATTTACAGTGTTATAAAAAAATCCTTGAAGTCATATTTTATTTAGCTCAGTCGTGGTTAAATTGCATTATCGAAATAATATGCATGTTACATACAAGCCATAACACTGGTAATATCTATGCATTAAGAAGGTATTAGGATCAATCTGCTGATACACAATCCCCAGGTCGGCTCTGCTGATTTTACCTAATCTAATTAGTTAACAATATATATGATGTCTCCGGAGTTTATATCACATTACATTAAATTCGGTTAAATGCTTCTACGTATTACTATTATTACGTATATTATTATTAGAGAACTAATCAAAATCTTTTAAAATATTAGCAAGACAGTTTTTAGAAAACGCGGTCTATTAAACATGTTTTTGTTATTATAATAAACAAAAAATCTGCAAAATTATGGTTACTTTGTAAAGTTTATCTTAATCGTAGAGGGATGTTGATACCAACACCTGTTTTGTTCGATCAAAGAAGAAGGCTAACAAGTTATCAAAAATAATTGGGCTGATGTTTTAAAACTAAACAAGTTGTCGGTGGTTTAAAAAATATAAAATAGAAAAAAGGACATTGCTCGAAACGGTCGATCTTAAAAATTTGATTATTATGTCCTGAAATCAATCGTGTGGAGACAAATCTTTAACAGACTATCAAAGAGTTATCGACCAAGATAATCCAGGATAATCCACGCCGTTTGGAAAAGACCCATAAACAAGGAATTATGCTCCCGCTTAAATTATCAGAAACAGATCTCGGCTAGTTCCGACTGGAACTCTGGACATCGGTCGCACACTCTCAAGAAAAAAGGATCCGAGCTTAAGAGCTGAAGCTATACTAGACTCTATTCAAGAGTTTTGTGCAGACGAAAGTCTCGACTGGAGCCCTGCTCGTCGGTGGCACACTCTCAAGGAAAAAAGATCTGAGCTTGACACAGGGCTGAAGCTATCCTAGACTCTGATGAGGAAAGTATTGACTGGAGCTTCGCTCATCCATTACACACTCTCAATAAGAAAGAGTTAGTCGTCAATCTTGCACATGAATATCATCTTCAGCCCAAGACACCAAAGAAGCTGGCGCCAAGCCCTTCGCCACATCTTTTGTACCCAGGATGAAGCTGTGTCAAACCGGTCCGACACAGTTCCATCTTTTGCTATCCACCCACACTCCATATACCAGCTTGGGCGTGGTTAAATCTGAGATTTCTTAAGAAAGGGGAGAAGGGAGGTGGAAAGTAGCCTTGTACAACTCTCCAGAAGCCGTAGCAGAGCGAGCAAATGCTCTCTAGCAAACTACATTGTTAATCAGCTCCGTGTGACCGGTTAGGCCCTCCACCAGGAGATCCGTGGGGGAAATGCCACAGCTTGAAGTATGTCGTGACGCGCGTAGTCTAGGTGAGGACAGGACCACAGAACGTGGCTGTAGTCCTGACGAACGAATCCACACACAATGCCAAGATGCTACTAGGGTAAGCTCTTTAACCCTTTAATCGCCAAGCCAATTATATGGATTTTTACCGTACGCCGTAT
>JAGXCT010033020.1:0-15979 GCA_022495035.1 Philopotamus ludificatus | reverse complement strand
AATATCTAAATTGACTTTAAAAATATTAGAATTTTGTAGAAAACAGCGATTTAGAAGAAACGTTATAGAAGGGTTGACCGTACTACTTTTTTTTACAATTCAACTTTTTTCAAAACAAATAAACCCTTTTAAAAATTAAGTTAAGCAATTAAATATTTTTCAATATATGTACGTTTTTTATCAGTTCCTTCAAAAATGTAAAAAGATGGTTCCACTGTATTTAGCATTGGCGTACTGTGGTGTTGATGTTGGGTGTGCTGAATGTGGAAAAAAACCCGTTTTTTTAATGGGTTTTAGTATTATGTATACATTAATTCTGGAGCTATCGTCTAATTATAAAACTATGTATGCCCTTCTGTTTTAGTTTTATGGGTATTTTTTTCTCCATTGATATTACTTTTTAGAAAAATTTATGTCGCAAAAACAAAGAATAGAATTAATGTATAAACAATATTAATATTCATTAAAAAAAACTATATTTTTTTTTCATTACTGAATACTGTATTTAGTACCTGGTATTTAAGTTTTCCCACCATCCAGAAGGTGATTCATTACAGAACTTTCAAAAAATACAGAATTTACTATGCAGATCTGCGATATTTTTAATCATTAATTCTTGACGATGCTATAAGATGTTTGAAAAGTGGTGAAAGCAGCTAACGGGACAAACCAAAATCAAGAAAACCTCTTAAAATCGATAGTTATACTTTAAACTTATAGGTGGAGTCAGAACCGTTAAACACAACTAAGTAATAATTTAATATTTTATTTATTTATTTATTATGATTAATAAGCGCC
Organism: Philopotamus ludificatus; assembly: GCA_022495035.1. NCBI lineage: Eukaryota > Metazoa > Arthropoda > Insecta > Trichoptera > Philopotamidae > Philopotamus > Philopotamus ludificatus. The sequence goes on along the minus strand of JAGXCT010033020.1, from coordinate 15,181 downwards.
ATTCACCTATATAAAGATTCTAAATATACAAAAGGAATGAGTCTCTCTCATTTACTTCAGTGCCAAACCACGACACTGGGTGTTTTTAACATATTTTCAGTCATATTCAAATTTATATTATTTATTATTATCACAATGAAGGAAAGATGGCATTAATTATATTAAACTTTTTATATGCATTCTAGTAAGAAAGATAAATACTTTGTAAAGATAACTAATACAGTCCGCCCTCCTATAACGAAGAAATCGGGACCACGTTATAGAAACCAAGGGCACTCATACAAAAGTGAACTTTTAATTTTGTAAATTGAACGATATCAACACTTTCCATTAACATATTTTAAATGACCTTGTTCAATGTCAAATTTTAATACCAAATTTTATATAGCAAATTTATGAAATACGTAATTCGAATAATTCAGAAAAATCAATACATTAAACATTTATTTCGCATATTCTTAATGACTTTGTTTTTTTTATTATTAACGGGATTAGTCATTTTTAACCCTTTAATCGCCAAGCCAATTATATGGATTTTTACCGTACGCCCTATATAACTTCAAATCAAATGAAACGGCTAAACATATCGACATTCTAACAATCACATTGCCTTCAGATAATGTCGTTGCATTCATTTTCATTTAAAAAATATATATTTATTCATAAATAAATTCGTAGTAGCGTTTGCCGTGGCGCTGGTGGTTAGACTATTTTGCGTGCCTGCACGCCGTGGCGTCTAAGCGGTTAATAAAATTTGACTAGACGAAATAAGTAATTATTTTTTTATTTAAACTAGCATCAATATATCAAATATATATCCATTTTCATATTTTAAATGACTATATCCAACGAATATTTTTCCATGAAATTTTACATTCTTGGAGGGAGCACTATGTGAGGGTCTGTCGAACTTTTATAGAATGAATTTTTCTTATACCATGTTATTTTGAATCGTATATTATTTTAATTACCCCTGACTCTACACCATCCATGTATTAATTAAATACACACTTGACTAACTTTGTACGCGCGTAAGATCGTCGGATTATTTTTTTTATACAAATTAATTAATTATTTTAGTTTGTCGTTGTCCGCAATGCCCTTGTCGCCGAATAAACATTATTTACATGGACATCAGCTGGAATCTGTATTTTTTTAAAACCTAATTTAAACAATGTTTAAATTACAATTAAGGCGGGAAATTATGGTCTCGGTTCTTTTATTTTCATTTTTTTTTTCTGTCTGTAATAAGAAAAGCAGGCAGAGAAAGCGGACGAGGGACGTTTATCGCCGGCGACGTTAATTGCGAAAAATGTATTAATTTATATATATATTTTTTCGCTGGCAAATTTTTAAAACTATGATTATTTTATTTTGCTACAAATACAGAATGTTATATTTTTTTTAAATGCAGTATAGTGAGATTGAATTTTTTTTATTATTTATTTTGTGCTCATAATAATTCTGAAGGCCATGTGTCTTTTATACTCTATAAAAATTTCACTTTAACCTCATGAATAACGAAAACACGACTTTATTTCGCAGTTGTCCCCTTTTTATCGACGCGTTCGTATAAAATTCCAGGACATTCCCTAGATTCCTTTATTACGTCCTGAAGCAAATACGGAGTAGTTCGACGGTGACGTCAGCGCCGCGGTGCAGAAAAAAAAGTAGTGATGAATACTAAGAAGATAAACAAGATTTTTCCCCTCTCTTTATTATTTGCAAGAGAATAACAATGTATCCTTTGGGCTATTATTAATGAAACATGACAATAATAGGGTATGGCTGTTTCATAAACAACAAGAAAATATATTTCATCTGAAAACATTATTCTTTTTTTATTTTTTTTTACGAGAACGTGATTTTCCGTTTTATTACCGTTGCGAATTTTACGGCCTTGTAATGAATACTGTTGCGTTAATCCAAATTTGATTTGCTAATCTGAACCCCGTGAAAATATCAAGCGGAATTATCTTAGAATAATCCAGACAGACCCAATTAGAATTCTAGATTTTGAAAATTAATTACGCGAGTGGTGCAAGAATAATGTCTGAGATAACGTTTCGACAAAATTACTCAGTTGTTGCGGAATTAAGAGAAATTACGCGGCAAGTAACATTTAACCCCGTTCTCAACCGTTCCCCCCCCCCATCCCCTCTCCCCCACCTACCCTGCATCTTCCACCTTGCCATTCCGAAATCTGTGCGAAATCGCCGAATATCTCGCCGCAAAATGGTGGAAATAATTAGCGGATTTTTCGCCCCTACGCAATTTTCCAACGAAGACATTTCAGCCAAGAGAATGGAGAAACCTAAATGGCTACGGAGTGACACGCTCTGAACGGAGTGAAGATACTCGTAATGAACTCCGGGACTAGTGCATGGAAAATTCTAACATTACAATAACGAGCTCGCGAAATATAAATGGCGTGTTTAAATAAAATCATTATTATTTCGAGACATTGTCGAAATCATATTAATACTCTGTCTTTGTTACCTCCGCCATGAAAACCAATGGGATTTTTTTTCCATTATGTCCTGAAATGCAGCTTCTATATTATATAAATATTCTTGACATCCTCCTCTTTGTTCTAATGGTGATTGTGAAAGTTTTTAATGGAAATTATTTATTAATATTTATAATAATAAATAAGGGATTTTTTATGACATTACCTCCAGATGTTTATAAATTAAAATATTATATTTTTTAGGTAGCGTGCATTGTAGGTAACATGCATATTATTTAGATAATGTAAGCTAATTGCAATTAAGTTAAGTAATTAGTTGGATAGGTATCCGACCAAAACTATGAATTCAGGGAATTCTATTCTTTGAAAGAAATAATAATAAAATTAACCAGTGTCATATTTTGACACTGAGGGGAATATTAGCGTGAGAGACTCATTCCCCTTGCATCTTTAGAATCTATATATGGACGAGTATCACTTTGGATTTTTTGTTTTGCTAACAATCCATCAAATAAATAAATTATTTTCAGATAAGTTGTAGCTGTACTAGGAAAAAAAATCCGAAATGACATCAGAATCCTTTTATTGTTTGACAATATCAAAGTATACGCCACATCCACATTAGCACAGTAAACCTTGGTTAACGAGGAAAAACCTGTGAAAAAATGTCTCGTTTAAAGAGCGACGTTTCGCATAATAAGTGACATGGGGAGAGGGAGAAAAGATCACACGTCTTTTCAAACTGGTGCTTAGACATTTTACTTATGGTTTTTTTTAAGTTTAACGCCCCGAAAATTTCTCCGAATAAAAAGCCGCAAGAGGACAGTCATAAGCGAATAAAAATAATCGTAAAATCGTAGAGAACGAGTCCCATTCTCAGATAGCTTAGTAAATATCACTTCCACGTCGTTGCTTGCCACAAGATGATTGGCGTGGGAAGGGATGTTGCCAAGAGGACCCTAACTTCTGATGATGCTGATCCTAATTCAAGATGAAGCTGTGTCAGACTAGTCTGACTTTTTAAAAATTGGTCTTTTAAAAATGGAGAGGGAAAGTAGCCTTCCACATCTCTTCGAAAGTCGATCCAAAGCGATCAAACCCCTTGTAGCAAGTTACATTGCTGTCCATTTCCATGTGTCCGATTGGGCCCTCCACCTGTAGAGGAAATGCTGCATCGGACGGCATGGAGTAGGTCGTGACGAGGGACGTTCAGCTGAGGATAGAACCACAGAACGTAATTGTAGTATATTACTAGGCTAAATTCTTCACCCAAAAATTTGGGAAAAACCAGCTCCGAAAAAAGTGGTAGATATAAGGCGTATAATGAGCCTTTTATTAAGTTTATGCTCAACTAAGCGATTTAAAACTGCAGTAGATATAATAACAGAGTTCACAGGAGATGGAGAAACTGAAGACAGTGTTAAAACGGTAATAAGAAGGCTTAGAGAGCTTGATCTTATGGCAAGATCATCGGCAAAAATGACAATTCACCTGAAACATATGAACGCCAAAAGAGCAAAAGTATACCGGAAATGGAGGAAAATTATCTTATATAGCACTCCTTTGGCTCAGATGGTATTCAGTAAACAATGTGCGGAGGAAAACAGAAGAAAGGCCTGACGAAAATTGCATCAGGCCAGCAGTGTAGCATCTAAGTGTAAAAAAGGTTTCCCGATGGATGCTTTTTTTTTACTATAGAGTAATCTCAAACAACTGCATTTTCCAGGACGATTCTGTACCAAGCCATCAGGCCAAAACGGTAGAAGTATTTTTTTAACCATTTACGGAAGAAAAATTCTAACATTTCCCTTTCTTATTATCACAGGTCAAATATTTAATAGAAAAACTTGGGATTTTATCATTGCCATGGCCAGGCCAATAGTCCTGATTTAAACCCCATCGAAAATTTATGACGTATATAGAAACAATAGTAAACAGAGAGAACCCTTTCATTTTTAAATCACTAATAACATCAATAACAAAGTACTGGTATGAAGAAATAATAATTAAATAGCTGGATTTAATACCGGCTAGGAATTAAACTATTATAAAAAATAAGGGGATCATTAAATCTTATTTTTCTGTATTTTTTTTAAAAAATAAATGGATCGTGTTGATTAAACATAATCTTCTAAGTATTTACTGTACAAAATATATCTATTTTTTTATCAAAAATAGAGTATAACATGCATTCTTAGAAAAGGCCCATAACTGATACAGCTGAAAAACTTTGAGATATTCTAATAATTTACTTCAAAAATGTATTGAAGCACATAATTAATTGTAGGTAAATTCTCTTAGGACAATATTAGCCAATCATTGCTGTATTCGGATAACATTAAGTTAAATAAATTTAAATTGGTAAAAAAATAAAGGCAATGAACGTCACAAAACATGATTATAAAATTTTAACAAAAAGTTCGCCAATCACGAATAACAAAGCTCGGGTAAAATCAAAATTTCTTCATGTAGAGATATCTTAAGAATTTCTTCTGGATTTTTTCTAGCCTGAGGATATTCGAAGCGTCACATGGTGCCCAGATGATAGATCCTGATTCAAATAAACTTTGGACTGATGTATCGTATAGCAACCTTATTACTAAGGCGCTATGTATTTAATGAGAATTTCTCAAGACAAAGCCCAACATTTTTAAGCTTTATTACATACCTTGTATATATGTGAATTGAATCTAAATAAACATATCAAATTGATAAAAAATATGTTTTGTTTTAAATTTACTGAAAGTGGCTGAAATAACTGAACAGTGCGACAATTGTAAAACAACAACAATAAACTCATTGTCAAGTGAATACGGTACTTGAGTCGCTATTTATGTTCGGTGTGTAATTTTTCCTTTTTTTTCCTACACAAAATATTCTCGGGGCTTCATTGTTCTCGTAATTTTCAAAAATCCCCGCTCTCGCCCAGAAATAATATTTTCCGTAGACAAATATTTGTCGAGGTTTACTCCGGGGGCCTTCGGTAGTGTTAGGGCGCGCGCCTACACGTACAACAACACGGCTCACTGTCCGGCTCCAGTCTGATACAGGGGGCTATGTTCGCTCTTAATATAGGGCAAACATTTGCCGAAAGCCCTGATAAGGTCTCGGAATTACAGAAATTTTGTTTAGCCGCTTTCGGTCAAGCCCAAGCCGAGCGTAAACGCGCGAAGATTACGCGCGGAAAATTAAATTATGCAATAACCCCAATAAAAATATTAGCGTTACACCAACGTAAGGGATCTCTTTTATAGGAACACCTATTAAATTAGCCGTCGACGTTCGAAAATCAATAGGGATGGGAATATCCTGATGAAAGAATCGAGGGATTTTCATTGTCTAGCGCTCAGGATCACTTCAATGTATAAGAAAATAATATATAGGAAATTTGGGTTATCTATGAATTGTCGTCAATCAATCTTCGTGTGTGTGTATATAGAGCTTATACGATTTTTTTTGCGTATTTTCTACTGAAGACCTTGATTTTCTTTAGCTTAGATACTCACAATGCCCCAAGAGTAATTACAGTGGAATATCGATCTATCATTCTCGGATTTATCGTTTTTCCGCATTCATCTAACTCTTTTTATAAAACAGACCAAACAAACATGAGTAATATTCCGCATTTAATATTCCCCGATTCAACGTTTTTTTTTATCTAAAATGTGTATTAAGAATTTCTTAATTTAAAATTAAACAACTACGAATTTAGAACATACTAAATGTGGTTGAAAATCATTTATCGGCCACGCTCGTAATTCGCGAAATTAAAATGCAAATTAAAACGGTGGCTCTCTTAGTCTATTGTTCCATTCTTATTTATCCGAGCGTAACTTTCGACCTACCCGTTTTAATGATCCAAACACCGCCAAAGACGGCCATCGCCGAATATCCACATAAACATGAATTCTATCTATATACTGTTATTATTATTATTATTATTCGTTGTTTAGAGCGACTTGTAACGTTCTATTCCGCGGCACGTTTCAGCAAAATTGGAACAATACTCATCCATCAAGGCGACAAGCTCCTTGTTCCAAGTTTAGGCCGTGTATCATCCGTGTGTGTGCTGAAAATTGAGTCCATCGGGACACCGAGCTTGGAAAATTTTCATGGAAGAAAATTTAAATTAAATTATTTTTAGCGTCCTCTCGCGGATTGAGTAATTAAATTTAGTGCAATTTGTTCGCAATCCTTATGCATTATTCTTTGCTTTCGAGCTTAATTATTTGATCTCATTTTAAAATCTTTGATTTTTTTTGTAAACGATAAAATAATGTCCTTCTTTTTAATATAAGATAAATAAGAAAGTAACGAAAACTTTTTTACTATAGAAAAAAACATATTTTAACTACAAGTTCGGATAACTTTTGATGTTTTTTCACGTCCTCTACTGAAGATAAATTTCTATTTCTTAGTAAATGCTCTAAAAAATTGAAAAGATCAATATCTAATGGTGCAATATATGGTGAATAAAGGGATGCTGTAGAACTTTTAAAACCTAACTCTCTGATCCTGTGTGATTCTTGATAAGTGTTGAGATGCATAGTAATGTTGCATCACTTTTGATAAAAAGCTCTCTTGGAGACTCACGTAATTAAAAAAAATCAATACAAGTAACGCGCTCCTTCATCCTCTTCTAAGCAAAAACAGTGTCCTTTACTTAAAATTAGAAAAAAAACTTATTTATCATCCGCCCTTAATTTCCATAACGAAATTCAGAGGAAAATAAATATCACACTACGGATAATTACTAACGCACCTTGATTTACTCGCAACACAGTTATACACAAAGATCTGAAAAGCTTCCTCTTAAAGGCCTTCTTAAAAAAATTACCACTCCCTTTGACGATAATCTTCATATATATACAGATATAAACCCATTTCCTACCTCGCTAACTATGACCCTAAATTCTCAGAATCCTTCCATAGAATTCCCCTAATAAAATTAAACTCAGACTCCTTGTTTTCCATTTTAAAACAATCATCTTCATTTTAGCTTCAAACAGTGAAAAAATCATCAACTACTTGGCCTTTTTTTAAGGTTAATGATGGTCGAAGGGTTGAAACTGGTACTTGATTTTAAAAATACTATGTTTTTTCGTCTTTGGGTTGTTGTACAGCACCCACTTTCATTACCAGAACAATCCTTTTATTTATCATTGCATTATCTATATTTTTAACCATCTATGGCATTTCTTTATTAAATTTGGTAGATGATTTCGGAGGCTTCTTTGGGTTTTAATCCGTTATCCCATAAAAATAGGATAAAAAGACATAAATAGGTCTCCTTAATCAGCGATGAACTGATGTATAAACGCCATAACAAAAAATTGTCATTAATTTTCGGTTTAGGTTATTAAAAACAATTTTTGTGTTGATAGGTGTAAAAAAATCAACGACATCTCCGAAACGGAATAAAATTATATATTTTTCTGACAAGAATCATGTCAAAGAGCATTTTTAAAGCGAGTTTCATACCTCAACACGTTGCGGTCCGGAGGACTCGAAAACGCGTCCTCGCGGGCTAACGTAGAAATACGGGGGACGCGTTTTCGAGTCCTCGTTGGCGCTGATGTTAAACCAAAATCATTTATATTTCATTGATACGCAGAACACGCTTTGAAAAGTTTTGAACTATTATTTTTACATAGAGATAACCTTTCTGAACACAACAAAAAAAATATTGACGTAACTTAAATGGTATCAGAGTTACATCGATTTAACTGAAGTACTTAACTTTTGCTATTTTTTTCGCGAAATCGCCCGGTAAATATCTGTAAATTCTAGATTGGAAAGATATTCAATCTTATTGAACGTATTGAGATAAAAATAATTGCAAACCTCCTATAACGCGAAGTCTGTTTACGCGTAAAAATATTAGTATTTTATAGAAAACGGCGATTTAGAAAAAGCATTTTAAGGGGGTTGACTGTATTTTTTTATGTTTTATTCATCAAAATCATCAGGGTTTTAAAATAACAATAAATAATGCAAGAATATAACTTAAGTAATGTACAAAGGAGGACAAAGGAAAGCGTCACTCCCACTACTACGTAAAAAAGTCACCGTAAGGATGTCCCGGAATTTAGAGATTTATTTTAGAATCGTAATCATCTTAGAAAGCGATAAGTTCCGAGACAGAAAGCAGTAAAAAAATATAATACACTGCTATTCAATATGGAGTCAATACGAATACTGAAATCCCCGGGTCGGCCCTGCCGATTCTGCAGTAATCTGCCTGTTACATCACACTTTTATTTAATAATTTAAATTAACATCTCTATATTTAACACATTAGCGGGCATTTTATTTATTTATTCATTAAAAAATCAATAAAATATTAAATTATTATTATTAAAATTCTAAAATAATATTTAAAATTGAAAAATTGGCTTTAAATCTTTTTTTTTTATAGACAAAATCCCTTATTGCTATGATATTGCCATTAGCGTGGCTAACACTATACAACTACGAATGTATGTATAATATTAACCAGAGTTATTTATGGCTTTTACTCTTCGGAGAAATCTATGAATTCTAGGAAATCTTTATGACACTGCCCAGGATTGCTAGTTGACAACCCACCACCTCGCATCTATAAAAATCTTCATCTAACCATTATATGGTTGAGTGGCGCTTTTGAATTTACTGTCATGCCATTCATCCTACGTCAAATTAAATATAAAATAAATAAAATATAAAAGCTCGAAAATTTAACGACTTTCATTTAATTTTGTTTGTTCAGTTCCTCGCATCCCACTAAATAAATTCGCGATACGAAATATTTTTTTAATTGAAAACTCAGCTTAATTCCTGCGGGTAGAATATTTCCATGAAACATTTCGCATAGAGAAATAAATTATTTTTAAGCTATTAAGATTTTTGCGGTGGAATGAATGTGTTATATTAATTCTGAGATATATCTGTATTGTTGAAACAAAATAAAACACTACAACAGACTATTAAGCTGAAATGTGTTTTAGACATCAACGCAAAAAAAGACCTGACCTCTACCACTGTTGGTACAAAGATTCTTCTCATTAAAATCCGTATGAATGCATAAAGGATTTTGCTTGCGGACCCATTCTCCGCAGCTTCTCAAACTTGCACACAATACCCTGGTGGTAACTTCCGACCTACTTTATATAAAAGCCACTCTCCAATACACGCTCTGGTGCATTGCATCCAACCAAAAAATATATATATATCAAGACATAAATACATTTCTGTGCATTAGCTTATACATTTATATAGGAGGAGCGGTAGAAAAGTTACATGATTTAAATATGGAAAAACTCGTAAACTAAAAAGGAAACATTTCTACGTATCATAATATTAAACAAATGCAAAAAATATGCAAAATAAATGCACTAGAGGCTCCGTAAAAGAATACAAAAAACGAAGAAGAGAGGAGAGGAAAACTCACCGGTAAAGAATTGTCAATGGTATATAGATAATCTGGAAGAAAAAGAATAGCTAAGCCAGCTAGCGAGTTTCAGAATGTGTTAAGGATGAAAACGGACAACCACTCAACTACAAATCGGAAATCTTGGCAAAATGGTTTGGGATACGGTGATGCTCTAGCATGTTTGTTGTTTAACATAGCACTCGAAAGTATAAAAAGAGACTCTGGCGTTCTTAATAAATTGATACAGCTCCTTGCCTATGCGGACCACATAGACATTGTGGCCAGATCTAGGGCGGTTCTCAAGGATGCATACCAGCGAATAATGAGAGCAATTGACATAGGACAAGAGATCAATGAGTGCAAGACAAAATACGTGCCCATATGACAAGGACGAACCCTTGAACCCCTGTGAGTCGAAGAGTACATCTTCGAGGCCGTCCAAGAATTCACATATCAAGTATATTTTAAGGCCCCTTCTGGGGTACGACTAAGTATAGCCGACCTTATAGGGGCTACAGACAGTCAGTTACCTATGCAGCACAAAGGACAGCTGATAGACCGTGCCCATGTGGGCAAAGGGTTGGGGTTCAGGGATGCAATTCTCGCTCCGGCCAGGCCGGCGATGACTGTAAAGGCCCTGAAAAGCCGCTTGAGATCAAGTCTCGATAACCGATAGGGCCAGGCCGCATCCACATCTAGCATGGTTTTCTTCGCGGAGTCGAGGTTCGGGCACGTCCAGAGGATATGGTCCAAAGTTTGTTCGTCGCACTCGCAAAAGTCACAACCAGGATTGAGACCAAGTTGATGCAGCTTAACATTGAAGGCACCATGGCTTAGGATGAACTGGGACACATGGTGGTTTGGTTCGATCCAGGGTAGAAACATGCGCTTTTGCACGTCAGGAAATTACAAAAGACTAAGTCAGCCAGTAGTCTCTTGTGACCAGTGCTTCTGCCATGCGGTAGACGGCTGCTCTATGAGGCGACCAGTCTTGGGAGAGGTCCGCGGATGGTACGATGATGGTGTCTCCGAATAGGGCCTCGAATCCTCTGTAGGTCAACCAGAGTGCAGCTCGTAGCTCTAGGCCCAGCGATAGGACTCCTGCCAGTACCGCAAGGGTCGCAGTGAAAGAGGTTGGATAGGCTTTCGTTATCATAAGTAGAGGCAATCTTTGCCCCGATAGTAGTCGGCGATTAATTGCAGAGCTGAAAGCCCTGTGGGTCCAGAAATTGGCCGTATACGTGCTGAAGCATCCAATTGCATGTTTGGCCCTATCCAAGATGAGTCCCGTGTGGCACAGCATGCCTAGGTTGGAGTCAAGGGTAATCCCAAGATATCGACCGGATTCATGAATCCAGTAGTTATGATGCCGTAAGAAGCCGACGCAGAGAGACCGTTTGAGGTGGTCTTTGATAAGAACACCAAAGCATTTGCCAGGTGCGAATCTATTGTTTTTGCCCCAGACATCAATTTGCAATTATTAGCCGTATCAGACATTAATACTGGCTCTACAGAAAAACACAAGCCAAACCACCATCAACGGAGGCCCACACTTCAGTCAACCAGGGGAAATGAGGACTCCGCAGTGGTCGGGAGCAACCACACACCACGCCCAGCGAGTACTGGACCACATGAGACCCTGTTTATCAGTGACCAAGCGTGCAGTCGATACCCTTCTCGCCCTTCTCCAGCCCCGCAACCCAAAAATTGCGATAGGGCCGAATTGTACGCGATTGTCACTTCCGCATATTCTATCGCTTACTCTTAGGCCAGGGAAGTTCCCGCGTGCCCCGCCGTAGCTAAGATGTCTCTTCAAATTTTTCACCAGCCGAGACTACTGGCTTCCCATCAGACTATGTCATTGGCCCCTTTCATCATCTAGACTCGAAGAGTTCAACTGGGAGTCAATTGCTCCTTCAAGGCAACGGGTGACAACAGGGAATTCCGTCACCGAGGAGGAATCCAAGGCGCACCTTCCGCCAGGGTAACCACTCCCGTCGGTTGGAAACTCCGCCAAGGACTCCTCTCTTAGTTTCAGAGGACGGAGAAACCGTGGTGGACGGAGAAAGCCTGGCAAGCTGACTCGCTATCTGCTCTAGGGGACGCCCCCACTGGTTCCCGTTCCTCTTACTCACCCTTAGCACCACGAGGTAGCCGTATTAGACAATGAGGAATGACGTATCCGAAGCAACGAAGAGCTTTACTGACTATAAGCGTGGCTGTCATGGATGCGGCAGTCAGCCGCCGAAAAGGCTTATGGTTATCAAGACTTCCTGTCGCCCGGAGAAAAGGAAGACTATGGCTGAGATGGTTGGACTGTGTACATCATTGAAACTTACTGGAAGATGAAGCGACGTAGCGGCAGACCGGATAGAAAGGAGGAGGGCGTTGGATGAAGCTAGGGCTAAATGATGATGATCATGATGATTATAGTATTTAACTTTTTTTCATATAAATAATAAATCAAAGGAAAACTAAATGATTTAAATGCGAATAAATTATTATTATTATCGCGGAAATTCCGCTGTACTCTAGTTAAAGTTTAGAAGCGTCTAGATCTGATTACATCCGTTCTCCATATCGTATTACAAATATTTCAGCAGCACTAATGTTCCCATCCGTCAGGCCGGTTTATGGAAATACTTTTCAGAGATGAAAGAATAACAAGGGGTACGTACGGCTAAAATGATGTATGAGACTTGAGTGCGAAATATGCATCAGCATGAAATATTTATGCATTTTGTTATTCAGCCGGCGATGTTCCATAACTGGGTTAAACAAACTACGTATGACTCCGTTTTGCACGCCAAAAAAAAATCTAAAAATTATACGGACGTGTACGTGAAGGGCGTGTCTTGTTATACGTAAACTAAAATTCATCGTGACACTTGTTAATAATTGAATAGTCTGAGTTTGAGCTCGTTATTGGAATTTAATAAATGATATTGTCGCCGTATTGGAAGTTTCAAGATTTACAAGTAACTTTATAATGTATGGAAAAGTTTGGCGAATGTTCGGAAAATTTTCGAGCAAATCAGACAAAATTGTTTAGTAGTAGTGACGAGTGCGTGAATAAATTATTCGCATGTGCGAATTACTGGCGATTGAATTTAGTTTCAGCGACAAGTAGCGAATAAGATATTTTTAAAATCGATTTTCAACTGTTTTTGTTGAGAAAGCTCGGAAAATCAAACAATTTATATTAAAGTATGAGTTTTCAGTGTATTTGGGATTAAAATCATAGATACAGAAATACGTAAAATTCTCCAATAAAATTTTCTAATGTTTTTTTTATTAAAAATAGAGCATGAAATTTAAATTATACTATAAAATATCAGCTATTTCTATTACGAAGAATTTACTATACGAAGCCAGGGTACCTTAAATTTTATTTTTTAAAATTGACCTTCTAGGAGAAAGCGGTATAGAAGAGACTGCCGAACTTGTTATAGCAAACCGCATTATAGCAGGGAGCGTTATAGGAGGGTTGACTGTAATATGTTAAAATTAAATGCTTCTGGTCAATGAAAATTTACACATAGTTTTGGAAACATTCTAGGTTTTTAGAAAAATTAGAATTAATATATAATATAGATTAAAAACATAAAAAATATATGCTCGCCTATTTTGGAAAAATATGTTAATAATATATAATAAATAATGTTGTAATATAAAAATAAATGCACTCGTTTATACGTAAATACAAATTTATAAAAAAATATTTATCAAGAGAAATTTCTGTTGTTTTGCCAATTTTATTAAAAATATATTAAACTTTCTAAATATTTTATATTTTGAAATCGTGTAGGCAAATTGTAATAATAATATTATAAATACAAAGAGCTAACCCTCATATAGCGCCAAGATAAAGCCCACGTCGTATAGCGTGGTCTTTATCTTAAAATGTATGACATTGACATTTATTACATATTTAATAAATATGTAATAAATCTTGAAAACTCAGCGCTTTGTGAAACGGCTTTCTATAAAGAAACACTATACAAGGACCTACAGAACACGCCGCTCTATAGCAGAAAGCGCTATAGGAGGGGTTGACTGTAATTATTTACTTCACGTGCTATTTTAAAACCGTGCATTTTTCAGAATATTATTTAACACAAGTATTTTTATTTTATTTTAAATACAATAATAGCATTTTAAAATTTCCAATTTTCTATGGATTTTCTTTCTCCCTGCGTTTTATTTAAATCCGAGTAAAGAAATCACGTACATTAGATATATTATTTTATATTTATTATCAACAATACATGTATCTTTTTAAAATAAATTGTGGTATTTATTAGCTGCATGTGTTATTTTAAAACCGTGATAAAGGAAAATCAGATGTATTGTTTTCTTTGTCTAAAAATTATGTAGCAATTATTTGCTTCCCGTGTGGTTTTAAAACCATATTAAAAGAAAACCACGTATATTACATACTTTTCACTATATTTTAAGCAATAATGAGAATATAATATTTTTTTTCCAATTAATATGAATATATTTAAAACCCTTGGTATTTTATAACCGTGTAAAAAAATATAATAAAATCTTCAGATGTTTATTTATTTTTTAAGTCCACGATTTTGTGATAAGAGCCTGTTTATGAGATGTTTTTGACTTTTTAGTTTTACAATTGTAGTAATATACATATTTTGATTGCTAATAGAATCAAAATTAGATCTAAATTTTCATTTAATATATTATATTATTTTTAAAAAGGATATTTTCCAGATCATTTTACATTTTTTATTCAATCGAACTGAAAAATATAAATTTTCAATTCTACAGAATTTATTCAGCATAGAGTATTTTTTTTATTTTCAGGTATAGAAAGGAATGGCACGTGGCCAAATCTGGGATATATTGTGGATGAGAAACCGATTCGAAGTGCAACTCTTGCAATTTGCAAATCCTGATCGTTTTTCTTTTAATTTGTCTTTCAAATGTACCAAAAAGACATCATGACTCCGTCGCAATCTCAACAAAATAATGTAGGTTTTCTAGCATTATTCCTTGTTTTTTGTTTGCTATTGGAATATAATCGTCTTTTATTTTTATTTGTTAGGTTGAATCATTAATAACTTTGGATTTTTTTTATAATACTATTATTTTGATTTAAAAAATTGCAAAATTATATTAACACTTTAAGACCCGCTGACGCTATTTGGCGTAAAATTTCGCCAAACTTTAGAAGCCGCTGACGCCATTTGGCGTAAAGAGCGTGGGCCTACTACATCAAAAAAAAAAAAAATGTTGCCGATATTTAAATTTCATAACTATATTTATCAACACATGGT
>JAGXCT010033019.1:0-17208 GCA_022495035.1 Philopotamus ludificatus | reverse complement strand
CCGGTGGTTAGACGATTTCGCGTGCCTGCACGCCGTGGCGTCTAAACGGTTAAATCAGTTTTGGAAAAACTTTGTTTACGATTAATAAATTTGAATTTGAACGAAATTCGATAATCGCATAAAAAGAGTATTTATCTAGCAGCATTACGTCCGTCAATAGTATTTAATCGTCGGTATTTTGCGAACAAATATCTGCGATTAGCGTGGGATGACGGATACGTACGGCAAATCTGATTGATTCCACCATTTCGGTTGTCTGCCGGATCCTTTATTGAATGAATAAATGTCTCCAGTCCATAGAATGGAAGTCCGATGCGAGGGATTCCCTTTTAGGGCGCCACCCTGCCGCCCCGCGCCGCGCCCCTCTCCCCACCGAACCAGACTCACTTTGAGGATGTCTTGTTATGTACAGAAATAAGAATTTGCGATGCGTGAAAGAGGAGAGGAGTTTTAATATTGGAATTTCGTGAATGCTTTTCCCCCGCCCCGCAGCCGGCCCCCCCTCCCCTCGCCCCCGGTCCGTCCGCCGCGTACAATGGCGGGCCCGGGCCGGAAAATTCCATGAAAAACCGTCGAGATTATCACATTGATACCTAGAGAATATCATTTACGACTTTTTTCCCCTCGATTTTATGTGCTTAGATTGACAAAAGACTTTATTGCTCACTGAATTTGAGTTTTTAATATCATCACCCGTGTTATTTTACGCTCGGCTACTGCATCCCTTTTTATTAAAATTAAAATCGGGATAATCGCCCGATTTAATCCGACGCGTGGTCAAACCGCGACGCCGAGTATTAAAAACTTGCACGGTTCTACGAAGCGTTGTTTCGACTTTGCTTAATTGCGAAAACTTTTTTTTTACGACGCAGCGACAAATATTAAATATGAAATTGAAACTTTTTTGATGGCCATATTTGTTCATTCATTACGGCGTCGGGTCATTAAACGTGTACTTGGCAGGTTGAGCCCCCTCGTCGTGAATAGCTGCGGTTAAAACTTTATTTTATTATAAATTCAGCGTTGATTGAAAACGGGGTTTACGGTGCAAGTTCAGCTGAAGCCGCCGCCGACGCGAAACAACCCCATCAAACCTCGGATGCACGCGTCTTTTGTAAATTTTGCATAACACCAATAACGCATTCACGACCCATCGATACGTATAAATTTTAATTCGCTCATTTACGAGTGTATTTGCATATTATGATGTACGATTGGCGCGTGCGGAGATTGCTTAACAGCGTTCGCAAAGAAAAGAATGTTTAGATGAAACCGCTCTTTATATCTGCAATAAAGATCTTCTAGTGTCTAATAAAAATTGTGAACTCTGAATAGTTCTCTTAACCCGTGCGCGCCACCACTTTCTATGCTTTCACCGCCTGGCACTGATTTAAATTTATGTCCGCAGTTAAGGGGTTTATTCACGGATGGAAAAGTGTATTCCTAAGCCTGTTAAACAAAGGATTTAAAGAAAATTTTATTTAAACACATAGCGGCGTTTTATTAAAAGACAAATATAGCGCGAGCGTTATAAAATTGATAAATGCGAATTATGGCGAATTTCGCCGGAAAAAAAATGTATCCGCCGAGACTCTATATTCGGTTAGTTTACCCGGTAGAGTGGAGCGTGTAATATGATTTTCCGGCAATATAGCCGGGTAATAAAATATACCTCTGGTGGCGGCGTTGACTACACCGGCAAACTTAATAACACGGATATGTTGACTGGGTTACCTTTAAGTACCGAATATGTTTTTTTTCTTGTCGTATCCATGGACCGTATTTGATTTTCCGCCAATAAGTGTGTGCTCAGATATAAATTTTATCGATGCGTAATGCGATAAGTGGGATGAGAGAGGATTTGCGTACGGACTGATATGAAAATATGTTTTTTATTGGATTTATCGATGCCGGAATTCGACCCTGTGCAACGCAGCATGCAGGATATTGACTGATTCAAGCTCTGTTTATCTATGGCTGCTTAAATCCAGAACAGCACGATCTAAGTAGACGTTCTGTGTAGTTGATCATGCAAATATTCTACTCCTTCAGTTGTCTTGTATGTTTTTGGACATTTTTCGAAAATTTCTGGAGCTCTCAATCCGATCCTGTTGCGAATGCTGTGAAGCCACGACACCTTGTTTATTCACGACCACCGTTTATCTTCCAATCTTCATGATGGTCTGTCACAATTTTACAGTCGGCCCTTTCTCCCTGTGAAGAAGTACGATTGTATTCTTGAGGTGTTTCATTCATCTTCAACATTCTTCGGTAGCACCACATTTCAAATTCTTTCAGCCGATTATTCTTAGTCAACAGCAACATCCCTATCTTTCAGTCATACTGAAGTACAAACGGTTCTTCAAGAAGAGTCGGTGACAACACAAAACGTTTACATTTTGATAAAAGAATTTCTAGCAGTCTCAATATTAACACGTTGCGCTCCGGTGGACTCGAAAACGCGTCCTCGCGGGCCGACGTAGAAGTACGGGGGACGCGTTTTCGAGTCCTCGTTGGCTCTGATGTTTACGGAGTGTTATTACACTACACGGATACGCAGACCACACATTGAGAAGTTTTGAACTATTATTTTTTTTACATAGAGATAACCTTTCTGAACGCAATAAAAAAATATTGACGTAATTTAAATGGTATCAGAGTTACATCGATTTAACTGGAGTACTTAACTTTTGTGGCCCAACGCAAAACTCGGCGCGGAACCCAGCGAACCGGAATGTGTTAAGATTGATTTTGACACATCCCCTACAAAATCTTCTAGAAACCCTCAAAAAAGCATAGACGGACCTTCAGGGAGTGTCAGAGACAATACTAGCTGCAACCTAATTCATTCACAACTTTTCAAGCTCAGTTTAAATGATCATTTCCAGAATTTTTCAGATGTTTTAGTATTATAATAACGTCATTTATAATCTATTATTATAAAGCTGATTTTAATTCCGTAACTAAAATAATAAAGAGAGTAAAAAACAACTATTTTATTATATTATATATAAGTTTGTCGATAATCTCTAGAGACACATAATGAAAACCATGGATTGCTTCCATAGTTTTAAAAGTTAATTGAATAAAATATTTTATTATTAATGTGACATTTTACTAAGCGGAAAAAAATGTGGAAAGATTTTTTTGCCAAAAATAGCATTGTTATGATGCGTTAGCCTCTGTATACGTTGAACATACCCCCTCGAGACTTCTTCATATTCCTAACGATGAAAAAAAATCGCGTATAGTCAACCATAAGTTAACCATATAAATGAAATTTATTTCATTATTATTTATATTGGCTCTCTGATACAAATCGCATCCGTTTGCATGAAGATGGAGAAAAGCATATGATAAATTCTTAATAATACGTAAAATACACAACATGATCTTTTTACGTAAAAATCGTTTACTTGTCTTGTAAAATAGTACGATCTGCATTATCCTCCCTTTTTAGATTGTGTTATATCAAAACATTTTGTATTGCATTAATTTAATTTATCGGCGATCGATTCCGATTTTGAACGTACTCTCCAATGAATAAATATTTATTCCTATGAGAGCGCTAGGTACAATTACTTAGCGACGTGTATGTACACGGCGACTTTCACTTTCAATTTTTGTCACCCTCCTCTCTTTTTTTATTACGGCCTCTCCCTCCCGGCACTGTCAAGATTTGGTTTATTCCTCTCTGTCTCTCCAGAGGGAGAAACTCCGCCAGATGATGAGCGTAACAAGAGAGCGGGCTGCTAGCTCTCTAAAAATTTGTTTCTTGCCGAGCAAGGTTGATCCGAATCGGCTCTCTCTCCTAACCTAAAGCTTTACTTTATAAAGAAAGTAATATGATGAAATATGAGATTTATTATGTGAGCACAGGGAGCAGGGCAGGGGCGGCGAACACTCCTTCCCTCTGAATTATTAAGGGACAATAAAGCGACAAGGTCGACGATGAGACAAAACATTTGGTTTCGGAAATTTTTCGCTAATGTATTTAGAATTTTTTAAATAAACTTTGCAAATTGTCAGATTTTATACTCGACGGAAGAATTTTCCGTTTCATTCCTGAAACTTAATTTATCATGAAAAAACGTATATTTAAATTAAAAATGAAATATTTATTCCGTATTTATGATAATATAATGTTGCGCGAATTAAGAAATAAAGATTATGTGAAGTTGGTCACGTCTCTTTTTGATCATCAGTTTAAATTACCTCATATCCTTTTACGGCTTATTGAATTTTTTTTTGCGCTGACGCATATTAAAAAACGAATTCCTCACAGTCTCTTAAAATTTTCCCTCCATTACAAAATCAAAATGAAACATTCTTTAATTCGATCCAAATTAAAGTCCCCGTATATTAGACGTTGGCGGAGTCTCGTCAACTGTAGGCATTTTGGAGACAGCCTCTTTGCGTGGAGAATCCTTTGGGGAAAAATGGCAAACGGAGCTAATGGGAAATTGCTAGCTTCTTGCCGAGATAGTCCCCTGGCAACATCACTTACTTGTTTGTTCCTCATTTTTCGGGACTTAAAACATTCTGGCCGCCTAGGGCGCTTCGCCGCGACTTCTCCCTCTGAGCCCGGGCGAAAATTTATTTTTCCACTTTTTTTTTCCTCCTGCCGTCTCCGCGCTCCGTCCCACTCACTCGCGGCGTAGCTCTTTCTTAATTCCATAGAATTGTTTCTGCCGACAATCCTGTGAAAGCTTTGGCTTACGAAAGCTTGCCGGGGACAGGTGCAGTCGCATGAAAACGTTGATGGCGAATTTAATATACCGAGCAATTTATTACCTTTAAAAAAAGCACGCCGAATTAGGAAAAATCCTCCAGCCATTTATTCAGACTTTGCGTTTTATCTCTCTTTGCAAATACACGCTCCGCGCCAGCGCTTCTCAACTCTCTATTTATACGCCCACACGCACAGAGCGTGTTTGAAACGCGTCGACAGTTTGAGGGCCGACGCTCTTTATCATCCAGGTGAAATTTCTATAACGATTAGCTTTAGCGTTCGGATGAGAGAGGAGGGCTTACAAAAATTGTGGCGTGTCGACCGTGTATTAAATATTTAATTAGGCAAACCGAACGAAACCGAGGGCCTCTTTATTTTTGGATGTCACGGCACGACCTAAAGCCTCCCATGAGGGCGCCGAGTTCTTAGTCCTTCCATTATAAAGTCCTTGCGATGCGCGTATTAGGTGGCGGCCCAATTTATTTAAACTTGTTCGTGTTGTACGAGGGTAAATCTGAATGTAACGACGTCTAATACACCGCCGTGAGCGTAATTCATGAATGGATCCTGCGAATTCAATTAATTTATAAATTCTTTTCCAAAAAAAATAAATATATATAACAAAATAATAATTAATTTAGGCACATAACATTTTGCATACGGTCTATTAATTTCAGTCGATGGAAAGGATTATTTTCTCATATTTTCAATTGATACATCAATCCAGAATAAAATGACGTTTAAATTAGTGCGGTTTTCTATTAGCTCGCGTCAGTAGCACGCACGAACTAACCGCAGGGTGAGCGCTCCTGTTTTGCCATTTTCAATTTCGCGCGCGTACCAGCACATTTGTTTGGCGGTGGATCTACCACCTCCAGAAGATTTTTCCTGCTCTATGTGGATTTGGACGCTTAAGGTTGCTCAGTTGTGTGTCAGAGTCGGCTGTCTTACTTAGACATAATTGAGATTTAGGGACTTCGGGTCCGGCGCGGGGGGTAACCGCTGGGGCCCCTAGCAAATTGCGAACGAGTCGAGCAATTTTGTCCCGCAACTACCCAAATACCAAAATAATAATAATAATATTTGGTACGGTTGCTGAATAACTTGTTAAATTAATTTTATTTTTGGAAGAATCAAGATATATCCAAGAAAATCATGAAGAGACTAGCCAAAATACTTGTGATACTTTTAAGGCATGCTTTGCATTTCTTAGACAGCAAAAGGGACTTACATCACTATCATTCCCGAACTAAACCTAAAAGAGCGTATTTGTCCTTTTTATGACAACATCTTAAAGCTTATTGATCATTATCCTTGCATCTCTATAATCATTATCGATGCTTTATATAGATGAATCCCGCTTTGGAATCTTTTTCTAATGCTATTATTTCATCGTAGTCAAATAAATAAATATATTAAATATATTTTAATTATATCAATAAAGATTTTTATAAAGAGAGATAAAAAGTATGATACATATTGATTTTTTTCTGTATTCCGGACTGTGTGCGACATTAAAAGATCACCAAATTGCTAAAAATAAATGTCGCATTTAACTTTCCTCGAGATGAATGAATTTTTCTGCAAATTAAAATTTTCACCCCAGAAATAATAATTTTTATTTTGCACAAAGCCTCCGCAGGACGCGGAGCAAAGTGTTTAAGGAGTGACCAGCCAGATGCTTAACCGAATAAAAAGTTGTGCTCTCCCGAATCAAGTTAAAGAAATTTAGCCATTAAATAAATTAAGTTTAGCACTTCTTTGAGACTCAGTTGGCAGGAAAACGGAAATAAAATGAAACACAAAATAAGATAAAAAAAATACACATCGTTTTCACACACAGACTCGTCGGAAAAACGCGTTTTTTTTTATTATTAATTATATATCGTAGTTGTATTAATGCACATATTTGTACACGGAGCGATGATAGATTGCCTATTTACACATGTCAAATTACGGCCAAACTTGGCGTTTTGTAAATAAAGCCCAATAAAGCCCAATTCTACATGCAGAGTGTCAAGTAATAATATATAGAAACATCCGGGATAACACGCGTCAATCGTTGTTTGCGTAAATATTCGAGTAACCTTTGAATGGTTTATAGGAATGCTGGATGGATTGTCAACCGGAAGTTGCTGTCAATCGTCTTCGGGCGTGTCGACAACTTTCCGGATATCCGTACCCTCCGTCAACGGGAACCGCAACGCAGGGAAGGGTGGGAAAGACGGGGGTGGCGGAATATCAGAGAGAGAGAGCCGAGATGGATCCCCAATTTAGTCTCAATTTTTATCCAGATAATTGATCTTGACTGTGCCGATTATGGCATTGAAAATGTCGAAATTTTCGGGTCGGGCCCGTGACTGCGCCTACGGGCCAGGGAATTAAAGGGCTTGCCCGGATTTGGGACGGGGTGCCATTACCGTGATACAGTGTGCGAAAGGATTATATGTCATTTGACAAATTGTTAAGTCTATTTATGGCAGTGGTATCATCCCGGGGGAAGCCTTTGATCGATAATTTTGCGAATAAGCGATACGCCTGTTACATAATATATTATATGAGGTTTGATCAAAAACTATGCAGAATATTGTTTTTTTCCTTCATTTTATCCCCTATCAGATATGAATAGAAATAAAAAAAAATACTTCATACTTGCTGTTCCGTAAACTTATTTAATTTAAATATATTTTTGACAGTTGACTCAATGCTGCTCACATTGATGGGTTTTTTTGGACAGACAAAACCATGTATAATTTTTATTTATACCTTTATTGAATAGAAACGTAAAATGTAAGTAAACATTTAGATTTGAAAGGACTCAAACCAGGACTTATTTAGGAGCAGGAGTATTTTTTTACTTAAGATGAATCCACAAATAATACTGTTAATGAGAGGGATGAACCTGATTAAAATTTGTAAAGTATAGTCGTAAAAAAATACGAAGAATGATTGAGGCACGAAAAGGAAAAGCTATAAAAAACTTGCAATAGCCTATAATGAAGGATAAGCAACAGGAATATCATTCTTTAGCAGAACTACTGATAGTCCTTTTTAAACTCCACCTTAAGCTCTACGTTCGTGATTAATTCTTTCAACGCGGCGCGCTTGACATTCACGTGTGCGATTATAACTCAAGTTTACAAGTAAACTAGAAAGAATTAAGGCTTTAAATATCAGTTCACAAACACTACTAAAAATAAATTAACAATAAATCACAAAAATATTAAAGAAAACGATTAAACTCAACCTTAAATTTTTCGTTTGTGATTGATCCAGCCTAAATGGATTTCTTGAGACACCAAAGGAGTTGTAAGCATCTTGAATGGTTTAAATCAGTGCTTAAAAACGTCCATCTTTGATTTCAAGACGAAAGACGTTCTTTCATCAGGTTAATGTTCGGCCTCATAAAGCAAAGGCTGAAGCGGTTTAAATGGAAAACGATGCTCCATCCATCATATTTGCCAGTAAGTGCTAAAAGCAGAATTGGAGGAAAATTGTTCATCACGGATTAGAGAATTTTGAAAGAGAACGTAAAAATGAATAAAATATGTCTTTATTTACGTTTCGCCATTGATTATTCAATCCATTAAATCGAATGATTAATAATGAGGCTTGTCTGTCAACACTTGTGTGTGTGTATATATGTTAAGCTAACACCAGATTGGGTATGCTGTACATAAGCACACAGCATCTGCGAGTCACCCCCGTTGACTTGTTCTCGCCATTAGGTAATGTTCTGGTAATTTCAACCGGATGATATGGTAAAGCGATTTCCTAAATACGGGTCGTGATTAATTCATCGCAACCCCGAGGATTTGTGCTCCCGTCTGTCTGTCTGTCTGTCTGTCTGTCTTGCCTTCAAGATTGTAGGCCGGGAATTATTTATAACCTCAAAGCGATGAAACCGGTACGCATCGCGTTACGCGGGTTGCTCTTATATATTCATGAAACCGAACCGAGAAAACCAAAATGTCAGCAGTGATTGTTTTGTAAATTATTACGACGGCTGTAAGTGTCCCAGATTACGTCAATTAACCGATCGCGACTAATGCAACCGACGAATAATCAATTATTTAATATTTTACAGGTTTTCCAACTGGGAATCAAGAGTGCTTTCGTTTGATCCGGCATTCGGTAAGTTTATATTATATAGTAAAATATCAGAGCTGTAATTATTTAATATTCCTCGAAATATTTCATTTTAAATACATTCAAGCGTAAGATAAGCATGATTTGATTTAATATTTATAATAAAAAAACTAATTTACTAGACTCGGTTTAATAACGCTTAAACCAGAAGATGCAATTATCGTTTAGTTTTGCCGACGTTGTCTATGCTAATTTTAAGCAGACCGCGTTGCTTTGCCAACCTTTAACCGCGCGGATTATCCTAGAAAAATAGTCAACGAGGACTCGGCTATACTCCTGAGGTTATACTCGAAGCCAGGTTAAAAGTGTCGACGTTTATGGGCGATACATGTCACAGACGCGAATAAAATCACCTCTCCTTCTGCACGGAGGGTTATTTTCACCATTCGGATTTAGCGCCTCCGCTCTCGATACCATTTATCTGCAAGCTCATACACTTGGCTAAATATCTAGTAGCAACAGCAGAATAAAAATATATCAAGTGTGCAATAAAACCTTGCTCCTTTGGCGTACGCGCACGTATCTCCCCGTCTCCGGCAATATTTTACACACGATTGGGAAAATTCGCACGATATCGCGACTAGCGATTTATGTATATTAAATTTCATATTTTTCTGTAACACCGAATCTAGCAGTTGGATATGGAAAATATACATTACTCTTATCTATAGCAACATTCCTCTTTATGATAGTTTGAAATCATTTAGATATTGACGACCCCGATTAAGGATAATGTTAAAAAAATTCAACATATATTGCAGCTCTGATATTAAAATGATATGTACGCGTATCCTCAAGCAATATTATTATGTCATAGAATAATATATTTATAATAATTAATATAAGAATATTCATGCAATCGTAATTCTCTTTTACATGGTTTTAGAATAATATGGCAAAGAAAATAAATATATAATAAAATAGCAAGAGAAACCTGGAAAAATCTCTGTGATTAACGATACATTTATTTTATGGTTTTAAATTACGAAATTAGTTTTTCGAGATGACTTTTTGTACCCATGTTTTTGGTACTAGAATAATAATAATATTTAAGGTTGATTGATGACAATCAATGACTCAAAAATAGTGTCACAAGAAATTTTCCGTATTGAAGCAACTCACTAAAATTTAATAGCGCTATATGTTCGGTAAAAATCATAAAATAATTAAAAAATCAGTAGTTTTATTTGAAATATTTTTATATTTTATATATTTATTTGTTCACAGTCTATTTGGGACCTCAAGTTTTTGATTTTTTTCAAATAACTCTTGCTTTTGAATGCTTATTAACTTTTTTCCTATCGGAGATAATTTGGCCAAAAGTGAAGTATTATACGTATAGTATACTTATATTAGATTATTAGAATATTTAGATAAGAAATACCATTTTCGAGCTGTGAAAATGATGATTTATTGTATTTTAGACGATAAAAAACAAATAGATATCTTTATGTAGTATGTAGGTAACTTTAGCTTTGTAATAAAGGATGTGACGGGTTGTACCACATAAATATTCCAAAAAAGTTATTTTGTTGAATGGACAAACAAAAACCTAAATTCGTTACAGTCGATGTGTAAGTACTGGAAAGTTTTCGATCCAAATAATCTATTATTTCAAAGACAGTTTTTAACCGTAAATAAATACGTAAGTCATTTATTTTACAAAGGGCATGCAGAGCAATGAATGAAACTGTGTCCAGTCATAAAAATTTAAAAGAAACTCTTTTGTAGCACATTAGATAGCACGCTTCGTGTGAGCCCGCGTTAGTGGGGAACGGGTAAGCCACTGTTTGATGAAAAAAATTTCCGCACTAACGCGGGACCGGTTCTTGAGTGTTAATATAAATCTGTATACACATTTTTATACCAACTTTTTTATTACTCAAATTACCATATTTTTATTGATAATAGCATAATTTATAAGACACAATTGCTTATTGTTCTAATCGAGATCATCCTGTAGCGATAGGTGCCGAGATTTGAGTGTATCCTAATATCCGACGATTATAAACGTGTCTGACATTAACCGCGGATATAACCGTTCGGGACCCTTTAGCGCGGGTCCTGGGAGGTCCGTTTCCAACCCCTTCCCGGGCCCCGGTTTCGTCTCCTTTAACCGCCACCCCTACCACTTCTCCTTTTGTGGCGATTTGCATTTTAAGTGTTTTCCGAGGAGCGGCAATAGCGCGCCACACATTGGGAACATTTATACGGTCGAGTCTAATGCGGAGGGGAGGGTTAGCGGAAATTTAATATTGAAAATGTAATCTTGGTACAATTGGCTTCCGGCTGCATCTGAATTTTTATGTGCATTCCCGATGCGGTCTCGTCAATATCGCGTTAAATTCGTCCGAACAATTTCGCTTTGAAAATTGCATCCGGGGGGGAGTTTTCGGCTTTTTAAAATTATGTCAAACAATTTGCACACAGACTAAATAATATTTAACAAACGCCAAAGAAGCGGGTGGACGGAAAAAAAAAAGTTTTTTCCCTGTCTTGCCGTCATTGTTTCATTTCCGCGCAAACTTTGAAAGCTCAAGATTTTTCCTGGGCGGGGGGAGGTGTCTTCCGCTCGGGTGATCCCTTTGATTGGAAACCCATGAAATTTTGAATAATAATTTCTTGAATTATAAATATAAAGTAAACAACCAAAATTCGGGCGGCCAAAAATTACGGGCACGTTGTTTTTTAGGGCGGTGTTTGTGGCGCGCAATGTCGAGTTGCTCAACAATAATAAAGCAATGTTTTTCAACCGTTGCCGAATTAACATGGAATTTGTTATAATGCCGAGGCCGATGTTTCCCCGGCTGTTTTGTTTGTATCCGAGTGAACGAGCGCGCCGATGTAGCGAAGATCGCGTCTCCGAGTCTGGTCACGTTCGCAGCGGGAGAGTTGGGAGAGATTGTTTCTAAAAACAATAAACTGTCAATAGGTGGCATCAAAACTTTTACATCTCCGACCCCACCCGGGACATCCCCCGAGGACATGGCTTTTCTTATTGTTGCAATATTGGTAGACTGCGACTATTCAGACACACTCGTGGGACATTTGCCGCCAAGTATTTGTGACAAGAACATGAAAAGAATATACTCACTGTCTTTAAATTTCTAACACTCCATAACAGCATATACTCAATTCAGAAACAATATTAAAATTTAGTGTCAGTTAGAGATGATCAAGAAAATGACCAATCATGGAGTTAAACTAAAAACCACAAATTAGGTAAAGCGGAAACAAATGACATTTTTTTATTGCGACAATAAGATATTATTTAAACAAAAACTGTACAATATTTTCTGATGCTATGTATGGTCTTCTTCTACAAAATAGAAAGTTTTTTAATAGATCTTTCATAAAATTCTGGTGATAATTTAATAAAAATACGACTCCAAGTGACTTCGTTCTTTAAGTTTTATAGACAACCAAGGTCTGGTGACAATTCTTTGATTGTTTTACGAGGATTGGACTCTTTAATGAGTTTAAAATGTCATCATTGATTTTAAGAGGTATCTCTGATGCTGGTTTAACTATTTTTGAAATTGATAGCACTGTTGAGGATTCAAGATGTCTCCATAAATATCGCAGATAGTTTGAGAAGCTTCATTTGATTTCAATCCTTTATCAAACAAAAACGGCTTAAAACACCACAAATGTGCCTTTTGGATCTTGGATTGGAATTTTGGATTATAGGCAAAAAAAGTAAAAACAAAAAGATATTTAAAATGATCCCAGAGCACATTGGTTTCAGAGTAACGCAAAAAACAAACGACATTTCTTTTCGCTACCGTTTATTATATATTATATGACCGTTTACTGTAAATAGCTTTCAAATTAGGCGACAATTTTAGATTTAAAATATTCACATATCACTGTGAGGCGTGGAAATTGACTCTACGCCAAGAAGATGGATTGTTATGATTGAATAAAAGAGTTTTTAAAAATCTTTGGACGAAAAAAGAATATCTACAATATCAAAACTAGAAGATCTAGTAAAACTAGAATTAATAGACGTAAGCGACTGATCAGATTAGCCATAAAACGCGCAGGGAATGAGTGGACAGACATCTTTGTCGAAGACTTGCCGGGGTTAGGCTGTTTTGGGAAAAGCATAAGATCATACCCTATATAGGGACGAAGCGCCGAAGAAAATGTTTAACAACTTTTACAACTTAATGAGAGATTGAGATAGAAATTATAGTCTAGATAGGCATTACGTCACCTCTCAAGCAAATTATCGACGTGATGATAGTGCACGAACTTTTTGTCCATACATCGTACGTTCTTCGCATGTTTTATTTTAGCACAGATTGATCAAAACCATGTATTTGTCGATCGATACCTTCATTTGATACTAAAAAAACTCTGGATGATGAGAATCTTTAAAGAATAATAGTAAAAAAATGCAGATTTATCAAAACGTATTTGAGAACGAATGTAGATGAAATAAGATGTTGATTTCTTTTTATTACTATCGATTTAGCATCTATTATGATTGATGCGAAATCCATCGACCTAAATTTTGATCACCTCCGATCAATGGACGCAAAAATGGTTTTATACACCGGAAAATAAGAGAAAAGGGCCCCCGCCTCTATTTGCCTGCACGCTTTTTAATGAAAAGAACCGCCTGGGGAGGTGGGGGCAGATGTAAAAAGAGGAAGTACTGGGAATGGGCGACGGGGTGGACAGGAGGCCACTCTCCCAACTAAGTGAATTCCGTTAATTAAACCATAAAAACTTCAATAAATTAAGATCGACGAAGCCAATTTCCGTGCTGTGGCATACGCCGACGATAATTTTATTTAACCACCGGCGAGGGGACGGGGGTTAAATACAGAGAATCGCCCCTGTCTAACCCATATATTAGAAACTTTTTTGCGGAACATGTGCAAAATAAAAGTCAGGAACACTCGCGGATATCGGACGATTGGGTACTAATCGGTGATCGGTGTAGTAGCCAGCGGTGGCAAAACTTTTAATTTTCCAGACGTAAATATATAATATGATAAATTCGTGCGGAGGACCCTGGCGAAAAATGCTCTTATTGGAGTTTTAATATGTTAAAAATGTTTTCCGCCTGTTCACACGATGTCTTATGAATAAAAAGATTGAAACTGTGGGAGGGCGAAGCCTCGTTAATAAAGTGTCTCGCCTGCCCCCCAGTCGATGAATTAAACATTGGCCCCATCCATTATTATTTGTTTGGCAGCGGCTGTGGACCATTTTATTTTTACGCCCCTGCCCGGCTACGTCCCTGTCTCGCGCGCTGAAACAGAGCGGGACCCTCGTCTTCATTCGGATGTATCAATTGCAGGGATTGCAGTCAAGCAATAAATTCAAAAATAACAACAGCCGGTGAAAATATTTCTTTTTAAATTGAATGTGTGTCATTTTTCTCAATTTCCCCCGACACTGTTTTCTTGCTCTCTTAAAGTTTCCGTTAATCAACGTCAAGTCTCCGTCAACTCGCCGCTGAAATACCTGCGAATTAATTCAAATTATTCAGCCGCCCCTCTCCCTCCCCCGACCCGTCGACGTCTACTTTTCAGCGGCGATAGTGAGAAATGAATGATAATCCATTTTGTTCTTCTACCCTTACGCAATTGCGTTAGAAAAGGAACGAGGCGTACACAATTACACGAATTAAATATTAAAGATCCATGAATTAATTATATTTAAAACAATTATAAGTAAAAAAATATCATTGATTTTTTTTTCATTAGCAATATAGAACTCAGTAGCCAAAGGGTTAAAGAAAAATGACTCAATTATAAAAGTGATAGAATTTATAATTGAGGATAGGTTCCCTAAATTTAAAAAACCGTGTTATATTGAAAAAGAACAGTATTGCACCAAAGAAAATCATGTAAAAGAGGCAATAATGAAAACCCATTAAATAAATTATACAAAATATTAATCATACATATATATTTTAATTAAGTAAAAAATAATGCTAACGACACGTCTAATGCGTTATGATTCTGAATCTTACCAAATGACAAGCTCTCAAGAATTAAAGCGGCTGTTAGTTAGTTTATTTAGTTTAACAATTAAAAAAGGACTAAACTCCAAATTTTGTATGGATACCTAGTCCTCTATAGGGTAGGCTTTTATAACGTGGTCCTTATCTCAGTGTTATATGAAGGTTAAGGAGATAATTATTTATAACGCAACTTTTTTAAATTTACAATCATACATCGGAGTTCTTTATGAGATTATCTGAAAATTATAGACCGTAGAATCTTAGACGCCATTTAAGGTTCCTTTATAGAAAAGAGACGTTTACTAGGCTTATTTTTGTTTTGAAATATTATCCTAATTTAGGATTTCAATACTGCCCTCCTATAATAAATAAATCTACCACGTTATAGAAGCTCGCGTTATAGAAGCACCCATAAAAAAATTGCTGAAAGGATTTTTGTTTAATATCAACGTGTAATGTTATTTTTTGTTGTTAACCAAATAATTGACCGTATTTTCCTGTATATCCCTTGGAATCTACGGACCCATATTTAGGACCGTAGATCCCAAGAGTTTCAAGTCAAATATTGATAGAATTCGTCGTCAATGTCTTGATATTTTTTTAAAAATTAAAAATTGATTATTCTAAGAATAAAAATAGTTATTCATGACATGCTTCATAATTTGGTAGATATTTCTACTGAGTTCTTGCGGAACGAGTTAATGCATATCACTCGTACTTGGCACATCGTACCGGATGCGAGCGAGAAAAAACATCGCACCCGTGACAGCAGATACAAGTATTGTTGTTTTTATTTTTTTTCGCAATTGCAGACAATAAAAAATAAATTTTGTTTATTATAACTTTTTTGACAAATATAAAAGTTAGCAGAGAGCGTTATAGGAGGGTTTACTTTACAATAAAAAAATCAAAGATACTTTTTCTAATGTGCGAATCCGCTCTAGAGTTAATTGATATTGTTGTTATTTTTTTAAATTGAAATGGATAAATCGCATTGCTTCAGATTTTGTGAAAAAGTAATTATAGTATTTGATAATAGAGCTTTCAAGTTTGGACAAAGCTGCTGAAATATGTTTACAAGATTTTTAATGATGATTTCGACACCATTCCCACGTGGGTATAAAAAAATGGGCCTGTAAATGTCCCAAGTTTTGTCCCGGCCGCAATTATTGCGCACTGCCCGGGATGACGAGGGTGAAACTAAATTATGGACGATATTAAATATTGTTACGGCAAGACATGTCGGAGGGCTTAGAGTCCGAGCCCTCGCAGGTAAACGTGTTTGATGTCCCTTTTAATCCGTCCGAATTACTAAAATATATTAATGAACCGCCGTGGGGCAGTTAATCTTGCGGGCGGGGCGGCCCCGTTAATTCATTAGCCGGCCCTGCATCATTAGCCCTCTTGTTTGTGCGCCCGGCGAGGGATAGGCCGCCGCCTTCCTCTTCCTCGGGGCCTCCGCCATTCATACCGGCCAATAATTGAGCAATTATTCGGATTGTCGGCCCGTCGCGCCGGACCTGCCGGAATCTAATCCGGACGGGGTCAATCCGATAATTAATAATTATACCTAATACGATAATTTCACGGCTGCTATTAATATCACCGCCGTTGGGCTCAATGGATTTTTCGCGAGAGTACATAAAAAAATACATATAAATATAAATGCGGAGCTATTTTTAAAAATTTAATTTGCGAATGTCCCCGCGCTCATATTTTCCTCTCGCTGTGTATAAATAAATATCTCAAAAATATTCTCACGAACGTGATAAATCCTCCTTTTTATTATTCGATTTACAAATAAATTGTTCCGGTTCCGGGGTGTCCCCGCACTCACACAAGTAATATGACGTTAATATCTGACTCGGGGGCTGCGAAATTTTTGGGGGAGGGTGTTACCGGGCAGATTACGTACACACGAACAAGACGGATAGACGTTTCGCGTGACGCAATTACCCGGTAACGCGATACTGTAAACTGACACATTTCCGCGCCACACTCGCTTTTTTGCTAAAATCTCCAAAGACAGAGGAATGAACCCCGTCTATGATTATATAATTTTATCCAATTTGTAAAAGAAAAAAAAAATTAACCCCACAATCAATAGAATTCTATTGAAAATACGTGCAAATTAAGTTCAATACTTAGAATAAAATATTAATAAACTCCAACGTCACATTTATTGATGCGGTATAGAAAAAAATACTGTGACAATAAACGAGATATATTCAATCGAACAAATTAACCCCTTGTGTGATTTGCCCGAACACAACTCGGGTAGGTATTTTGGTGTACGATGTGCCCGAACTGGATTCGGGCACATCGTACACGAAACTTTTTATAG
>JAGXCT010033018.1:0-18234 GCA_022495035.1 Philopotamus ludificatus | reverse complement strand
TTAGTATTGGTATATATATTAAAAAATTAAAAGTAGGGAGGGAGGCGTGAAAAAAAAAAATCTTTTTAGGGAGGCGTCGTAGCATAAAGTTTGGAAACCTCTGCATTAGAGATTAACCCAGGTTGCTTCTTTTATCTGGCAGAGATAGCTTTTCCCCGATGATGTAAGCTGCTTTCCACTCTTCTAACCCCAAAACTCCCTAATCATATTTTTTGAAAATGAACGCATCCAAATTCACAATGATGAAAAAATATTTTTGGTTTTTTAAGGAAAATTCTATTTTTTGTCTGCGGTAAGACGCAAGCTCGTAATCGCATTCCCCCACAAGTTATGTTTTAATAAATATAACCAAAGTTTAATAAAAAGAGATTATTATTAAAAATTTACATATTAACCTAGCCGAAGGGGCCCCAAGTTTTTAATTTTTCTCGAATAATTCTTAAAATAAATCCTGTGCCAAATGTGAGAGAAACGTACTAGTGTGCTGCGAGAATTAGGCGGTTGCGGTAGTCGGTGCCATATCCTCAGTCTGCGGAGGGACATCGTGCATGTTATTTACGCATCATATTGATCTGTAGAAAAATCTAAAATATCAACCAAATTATGACGAATAACTATTATTATTCTTGGAAAAATCATTTTTTTTAAAAAATGTCAAGATATTGATAAAGAATTCATCAATATATTGACTTGAAATGCTTGGGGTCTAGTTCCATTATAATTAGACCCCCTTCGGACGACACGGTTGGTTTCGGGCCGCCATGACGGATCGGTAAAATAGAACAAGCCCTAATAAAAACACACTGGTATTGATTTTGTATATTTATTCCTTAAAACATCTGAAATTTCATAAATGAACAGTGTCAATCGAATAAGAATTTAGAAAGATCTTTGATTATTAATACAATAAAACATATGTATCAGGGTTGAAAGATTCATTTATTGAATTTCATCTCTGAAATGGCAACATAGAGGAAACTGTCGTCATCTTCCACAATAAACATTTATACATTACAGCGTAAATTTTTAATACTAAATAATATCTCTAGGAGGTGTAATAAAATGTAACGAGTTAGAGAATTGATTTGATGCCGTGCAATGATGAGTGAAATCGCCATTATAATAGAGACCACCAAACATAATCAATTCACCTTTTCCCTGAACTAATGAATACATAATGACTTCTTCGGGTGCTCCTTCTATTGCGTCCGATTGAGGTTTCATCCATGAAACCGACGAATAACAATTTTCATTGAGAACCGATGAAATGTCTAAAACGTGTAGGGCGAGTGTATTTCGACGAGATTTTTTCACTGCTGGCATAGCCGGCGGAGGATTGACAATGGGTCCTCTAACTAACAGTTGTCGATCATCTAAATTTGGAATTCTTCTCTGATTCACGTCTTGAGGAATATTAGGTATTATTCGTGGTTCTGTAGAAAATGCAGCCATTCTAAAATTATCCGTGTCCGATATCGGACGTATAATCTTGATTCCGTTTGGCAACGACTGAAAAAACGAATACATTTTTAGATGCACATCAATAATTTTTAAATGCTAAATAAATATTACCTTTCTCCCGATTCCGTTTTTACTTCTCCAATATGAATGCTGATTTTGTGCCGGATGATTGTTATTCGATTTATTTTCTTTTACAACGGGACATACGATATTTTCCTTTTGATCGATATTTAAATTCTTCGAGATTAAACCGTCTCCTGATCCTTTTAATTTACAAAGGAATGCATTTGGCGAGATATATTCATTACTGGGGCCCGCTTTGGGTTCATCGTCGATAACCATAGGTGATGCAGAATTTTCACATTTCGGTAAAATAATACCATTATTTTGTTGTTGGTGCGGTAAAATTCCTCTCCTTCCGTTGACATTATTATCTCTATCTACCAATCGTCGCATATTTTGTTCTAATCTATGAGTAGAAGAATTTTCATTGGCTCGATCCGGCTGAACAATACGTGCCGCTGCAGGTATTGGGTGACTTATACCATCTCTTTGGTTACTTAAGATAACAATTTTATCTCCTACCTAAAAAACAAACTAAAATTAGAACGAGATATTATTCTATAGGGGGTACCTGACGAAAATGTCATTTTTTAACATCGTCCTTTTGGTCATTGGTCAATGGTCATTTATGTTTTAGTGTCTATCTGTTTGCGACATTTTGACTATTCGGGAGTGACAAAACAGCTTCAAAGATTTTGGAAGTGGGAATTTTGACATAAAAAATAATTCTCGAAGCAAGAGGGTAATGAATTAGGAGTCTCAACATTCCTCAAAAGTTGATAAATTTGGTAAGGCTTGCATTGTCGGAGGTCAGATGCAAAATACATGTTTAATCCGAGTTATCTGGACAATTTGAGACACACAGTGGTTTGAGACAGGGTGACAGTCTACCATGTTTGTTGTTTGATATAGCTCCCGAAGGTGTAATAAGAGACTCCAGCGTGGAAACAACTGGCACCATTCTTAATAACTCGGTGCAGCTTCTTGTTTATGCGTACGACATAGTCATTGTGGCCAGATCTCGGGCAGCTCTCAAGGATGCATGCCAGCGATTAATGAGCAGCAACTGGTATGGGATTAAGGATCTACGAGTCCGAGACAAAATAGATGCCCATATTCCAAGGACGAACCATTGAACCCCTGAGAGTCGAAGAGTACAGCTTCGAGGCCATCCAGGAATTCACAAGTTTCGGCTCACTTATCATGAACAACAATGAAATGAATTTGGAAGACCAAAGTCAAGCTCTACAAGACCCTCATCAGGCCCGTCTTAACATACGGATCTGAATGTTGGGCTTTGACAAAACAAGATGAGCAACAACTGGACATCCTGGAGAGGGGAATTGTGAGACGAATATTTGGACCGTATTCGACATTGGGGAATGGCGTATCCGAAGCAACAAGGAGCTGTACCAATTATACAAGAATATACCGGTGGCATGGATATAGCAAGGATATCCTGTGGGCCGGGCATGAGTCAAGGATGCGGGACAGTCAGCCGCCAAAAAGGCTTATGGTTAACAAGCCTTCCTGTCCCCGGAGAAAAGGAAGACCGAGGCTGAGGTGGTAAGACTGTGTACAGATGGGATACTGCAACATTGAAACTTACCGGAAGATGGAGGGACCTGGCAGCAGACCGGATAATATGGAAAAGGGTGTTGGATAAGGCCAGTGCTGTACAATAGATCTGTTGCGCCTATGATGAATGAGAGAGTAATGAAAGTGGAAAACGAGGTGTTATTAATTGAAGTTGAAGCAAATTCTAGGTCTAGACTGCAAGAATATTTAAAATCAATTGGCAAGATTATTTCACGCAGTGAATACCGCATCATTGGAGTGATGAACGCAAATTTGGAGGGATTGGAATGTGTCAAGAATTAATAAAATTAGATTAAAATTCAACATTTCTTCGATATCTTGTGACAGGGGAAGAGAAGTGGGTTATGTACTCAAAACAATCTCGCAAAAACAGTGACTTTCTAAAGCGCAGGAACCACTGATTTTGCCGAAACTGAACCTAAGAGTCAAAGGATACCTTTGGATATATGGTGGGATTTTAAAGGAAGTATTCATTATAAAATTCTTCAATATGCTCAGGCACTAATGATTTTTATGCAAGTGGCATATTAAAATTACTAAAAGTTGAAAGAAAATTGTAGCTTTCCAGTGAGAATATATAATTAATAATTGATATATTAAGTTAACTTTTTGTTTAAAAATGTCATTTACATCGGGTACCCTTTATATTTAAAATTATGTCAAAAATATACTTACCATGCATGCTGGATTACAATATATAGAGGGAACTGACCACTCTCTATTTTTTACTGTTATTTCGTACCATGTCCAAATATTTCCTTTCATTCTAAGAACCCAACAATCCTCATACACTTTGGATATTTTTGTTGTGCCGCCCAAGACCATAAGGTGGTTTTTATTTAATTTAATAAGAGATTGTCCGTATCTAGGTACAGGTTTGGGTTCACTAGTCTGTTGATTTACCCATACCATCGTTTTTAAATCTAAAATCCATACTTCATTTGAGCTATACGTTGGCGATACCGACGATTTATAAAGACCTCCAAAAACAATCATAGTATCATCTCGTATGATTGCCGAGTGCCCCGCCATTGGTGGAGGATTGTTTATCGTGATTACTAATATCCATCTATTTAAAGTCGGATTATAAAAATGTATTTCACTAAACATTGTCCATTCTTGACACATCGGCGAAGATAACGGATAAGTCCAGCCACCAAACAATATTAAACATTCTTTATATGGAATCATTGTAGCATATGCCTTTGGCGTAGGATATGTGCCCATAGCCAAAGGTCTTATCCATTGCCTCTTCGATAAATCAAAACGCCATAAATCGTTAAATGAAGTCGAATTTGTCGTACATCCACCAAAAATATACATTGAATTATCATGAACACATGCAGCATGAGAAAACCGTTTAGTGATGGAAGGCGCCATATCAAGGGGAGTGATAGTTTTCCAATTAATATTTTTTGTGGTAATCGCCTTGTAAAGATTATGTTCAGTTTTTCGGAGAACATCTTTAAAAAAATGAAACATTGATTAATTAAAGGTTAAATATATTAAAAAAAAAATAGAAATATGTCTCTTATCTTATAAAATATACTCACTTTTCGAACATGTGTACCATCGCTTACACACACACATGCAAACATGAAGATCTTTATATGGAGGCAAAAAGCTAATAATTAATTCAAGCATTTCATCAGGTAAATTATTAAATGAGCATTCTAAATTTTCGAGCCCAAATGGTTCTTCGGGGGTAGTCATTTTGGATTTATAGAATCAATAATTATATCAATACGTCAATGCCAAATAATGGTCGACCAAACAGTGTAACACGAATTGACATTTCTTCACCAAATATTTTTTTCGTTCTAAACATGTAAATATATGACCATGTTATATATACATTAAATAAACAACTGAGAAGGAATGAATCGATAAAAGTGTTAAAATTCAACACAAAATATGTGTCATTAGGCATTATAATTTTAAAATTTTGAGTTTCTTTAAACTCCGTTCTAAATCTGCGTACTTCGATAAACTATAGCTTTGTTTTTGTTTTAATATAAATTTGTATGTATTTAATAAATGCTAAACTTTACATTTAAACAGTCAGATGCATAACTATTATCGTTTCACGAGATATTGTATTTTTTTTTCACGGCGATATATCAGTGTGTTTAGGCCAACGTGGTTGTTATGAAACACAGTTTATCTAGTGCCGCGAATATTGAATCCCTGTCAAATAAGTCTCTCCTTATGCGGACATATACTAAAATAATGCCTATATTATACCATAGTTTTCAATAATCTTACTTCTAATGTCAAACTGAGCCCTAAGGAGTGATGTCCTCGATGTGTCGCCGCACAAAAGTGACAGATAACCTATAAGTTCTCTTTGAACTCCTGCAAGGCCATTAATTAATATCATTTAACACCGTGCTGCCAGTGTTCATTAATAAAAATGTCCCTACTTCCACATTTAAATCCAATACTTGGTAAAATTAACAATTTTCGACACCTGATACCATTTAAAAATTTAAATTTCACGACGTCTCAAAAAGTTAGTATTTATTTCAACATAATTATCATTTTAATAATAAATATTATTGATTTAGAAAATAAATATTTAAATTATGTAAAAGCGTGAGAATTCATTTATATAGCATGTTTCCAATGAGAAAATTATGTTTTTAATCATAAATTATATATGTAATTATTTACTATAAAATATTAATTCATCGATGCATTATTGTGACATTGGTTTAATTTTAAGGTTGCAATATGGAGCATCAGTATAATGGGTATGAGTGCAATAATGGTCGGCGTATTGGCCAGATATTTGGCTCGACGTCGTACACCGACATTCACAGATCCACGCTTGCGTCAAATATTCATGAGAAGACTTAGAGCATCGAGATTAAGAAGTCCCAATGGTGGTATGAGTATTAAGTTATATCTATATATCATATTGTATTAATATATACACGTATCTATTTATTTAATATATTTATGTATAGATGTTGTGTCAATATCTGGGAGCTCTGGTCGAGTTTCCCGAAGTCGTAGCCCTCGTCGTGCCGGATCTTCTATAGCGTTAAGCGAAAAATTATCATTGGCTTCGGGCTCAGCTGGTGGCGCACACACTGCTAATTCAGTCATCAGTGAAACTCCCCTATTAACACCTCAACAATTAGGCGTTATGGGTATGTAAATTATTAAAATAATACCATCTATAAATTTATTTATGATTTTTTTTTTATTATATTTTATATACATTTTTATCATATCATCTAATGATTACAACTTATCAATTGATATACTTAAGTATATTGTATACAATTGTAAGTTTTTTGTATATATATTTTTAAGTAGATTTTGTGATTGATGTCCTCTGAAAATCTTCTTTAAAGTGTCAATGTGACTAATTTTGTTTTGATATGCGGTAGATTTATTATGTGTCTCACAATTGCAATACAATAATGATAAATGCAATCATTCACGTCTTGCTGCACTTAATGCATGTGAGATAGTGCAATGAAACGTGTTCTCAATGGGGCATCTACTAGAATGTGAATTGCTCATTGTCCTTTTTGCAGATTGATGACAAATCGCATTGAAACTCTCCTCACGTAACAAGGCATCTTATTAACATCACAAATAAACCGACATTACAACATTTAATCGTTGTTTTTTTGTATCAATCGTGACACAGATTGCCGTATAAACGTATCTTCTTTGCAAATTGAATTCGTACATGCCGATGTGAATCGGATACCGGAACTAAGCGTAAATATCCGCTTCGGGACCTGCCAAATAAAATGACAGGATGTAACAAACACTATGCCAAATATTGGACCATTAACTGTCGTGTGTCCGAAGCGTGAAGCGTGGACGATATTTCAGCACGTGCTGTTCTGTCGAATGCATTTGATTTTTTTTTACGTGTCTTCCGTTTTCCTTTGAGGTACCTTTTGAGGAGATCTCTCAGGATGGCGTTGTCCAAATTCGTTGTGCAATCAAGTTATGGGTGTGGTAGAATATCATTAATCTTCAATAACCTTCGTTCTAGTCGTTAAGTATGTAGCTTTCGTTGTAACATTTCATTATGATCATAACTAAATATTTTCGAAATCTAATAAATATAACGTTTAACAGATTAGCTTAAATTTTACATAAAATCTATACGAAATCGATCAATTTGTCCTAAATGCCAGTATCTCGAATGCTCATCTATGTAGATATCTGAATGGAATGGTTCACGTTACTTTACCAATAAGAAACAAATTACGACATAGATTCATATCTATCTGGTATATCTTCCTATGTAGTACTTTCGAAGGATGTTGAAGATTCCATAGATAAAGAAAGCGAGAACGGAGGCTTCTGGATAGCGTTATAAGACGTGAAATTGAGTATTACACGTCATTCGGCGATCAAAGTATCGCCTTCCTCAGACCATTGTCGAAAGAAAAGTGGAAGACAAATGGTGGTTGAATAATAATAATCTGTCTGGAGCGATTTGGAAGATCTACAATTGTTCCAGCTTTCGAAAAACAAGCCGATATGTAAAGGCCACAAGAAATCCCAAAAGAAGAAAACTTCCCATCCTTTAAATAAAAATCTTGCTTACTCTAATCTGAAAAGATAATAGTCATTCCTCATGCGATTTCAATCTAACTACAGTGGAACCCCCAATTACACTACTCCGAATTACGCGCTGAATTGAAATATTCGCCACAAAACCCCCAATTGCGCGGTCGCATTCACATACAGTCAAACGTTGGCTAGCGTCTGTGTATTCAACACGCGCCAAGTATACGCAAACAGCCGGACGGCTTCACTCCCCCAATTACACGACTCCAAATTACACTGTCCCGATTTTAATGTTAGTGGGGGTTTAACTGTACTGTGAATCATAGATGTTTCTGCAATAATTCTTTAAATTTTGATAATTCTTTCAGTGGTCTTACTATCGATAAAACCTTGTTTAAAAAAGCAGCATACAGAGTTTGATGATGTATTTTGTTTCACAAGTTGTCCATGCATTTCTTGACTTCCAGCCATACAAATCTGTCGGCGCCGTTGGAAGTTTAAGGCTCGTTTTAGTTGGAATCATAAGTGTGAAAATGGTGTTAAATAATCTTGGCACATTGCAAGCCCACGTGAATCAAATCAGCAGCAGTTAGTTGATAAATTTAATAATTTTGTTTAGTTATATATTTTCTTTCATAAAATCGCGATAGAACAAATAATTGTGTAAAAATATAGTATTTGTCCTTTTAGTGGACCGTGTTATTTCAAAACCGTGTAAAAAAGATATCCTAGCCGTGCCGATGGGGTTTATTTGGGACCTCAAGTTTTTCATATGTTTAGAATAACTCTTTTAATATAAGTCCTACATGTCAAAAACACAATATTCGCTTCTTTTTCGGCCACGGGCGTGATGTTTTTTCTCAATCGCATCCGGGACGATGTGCTGAGTGCGAGTGAAAGCGTACTAGTGACACATACCGCGAGAACTCTGAGTCGGCGGCGTGTCTTCAGTCTGCGGCGGGACATCGCCGACTGCCGCGTCACTAACGCGTCATATTGATTAAGTATATCATGAATAACTATTTTTATTCTTAGAATAATCCATTTTTTTAAAATAAAGTCAAGATATCGATAAAGAATTTATCTATATTTTGACTTGAAATGTTTGGGGTCTATTTTCCATTATGAATAAACCCCCTACGGACGACGCAGTTGTTTTTAAGCCGTTGTGACGGATCGGTTAACTTAATATCATCATCTTTTCAAATTCAGAGGCAGATTAAGCTGACTAAGCGGCCGCGGGAGGCTCTGGAATACCAAGGGCCCCCGAGATTTAAAATGTCCTTTCATTATCCTCTAAAATCTGTCGCGCTGCAATTCAGTATTTTATGTTTGGACAGAATTTATTCACAATTGTTTCTGCATCAACTGCTACTCTCCTTTTTTTTATTAATAACTCAATGAGAGTTTTCTTAAAAATCTTTTTTTCTAACTTAGGTTTGAGGGCCCCGATTTTTTACCGCTTGGAACTGCACTTGCTTGATCCGCCACTGAACAAATCACGTTGTTTTGTATTTCATTATAAAGTATATTGAAGATAACTCTAATAACTTATAGAGTTTACATAGTAATAAGTGAGGATAGAGATGAAGTTCGATCTAATTATGTTTGTAATAACCATTGTCTTCATTATGCAGATCTATAAATTTTTATTTTTCTAAATTTAGATTTATTATAACGCACTTCTATAGTTTTATGCAGTGGCGACTCGTATGTAAATTATTGGGGGGTGCTGCGGAAGATTATAAAAAGTATATTTCAAAAGTGACTCGGTATGGACGGCGCGGGACTACTCCTAGTCGCAGCGCAACACAGCGCTTAGCGACGAAACCTCTCCCCCACCCCGCAGCCGCTCCGCATCCATCCAATACACGACGCTGGTAGCGCTGACTAGCAGACAGCACGCTTGCTCTATACCACGCGCCGTAACACTAAATATAAATTTAATTTATATTTTCATATATATGCAATCAAAATACACGTGACTTTTGTATCTGCTGCTTAAAAATATATGACCATAGATCAATCTGAATAAATCACAATGCTTTCTGTATAATGGAGATCTCTTTAAGCTTCTACAGGTAACAAGATTCTTAAAAAAATCTTTTGTCCCGAACTAATTCATTGTCCGTCATGAAGATTGACAATTAAGGACCTGCACCATCATCGGATGTTGATTGCTGTACAAGAGACGGGTGCATCTCAACTATGTAATGATACCACTTTGCTTCAAATTATCATACAATACCCATTGTGCTGTACGCCTCGCACGTAATGCATCCTAGTACCGATCATATGTATCGTCCTTGAATCAAGTTCAAGGGAATGCCGATCTTTATTGGCGACATGTTTCGCAATCCGGTGCATTCGAATGCAATTTCTAATTGAACGATGTCTGCATCAGCGAGTTAATTGTGTCGGAGACTGTGCAGAATGCACTATGTGCACTATTGATTTTCATGCAATTGTAAAAGCTGCACGCCTTGGGTCAGGTGCATGACATCAGATGGTTCAAACGTGCCAAATGGAACGCTATACAAGGCTTTTACGAAAATTCAAATTGAATAATATAACCGTCGGAATGTAACAGGATTAATTTGGCGATGTGAAAAGATTTAATTAGTTCATCCGTCGCATGAATATTTTAGCAATATATCATATATGGAATTTACGCTGGCTCCGTTGCTTGTCAAAGTGTGTTTCGTCATACGGAATGATTGCGAATAATCTGTTGTGCGAATTTAATTCTGTGAAAATATTTGCTTATTTGATTCTGGTGCCAGTTTCATTTGATACTCGTCACGTACTGGATTTATTTCAGTGACACGAAGCAATGCGAATGCACAATGAATAAAAAAAAAGTGTCTTGAAATGTACATTAATTTAAAAAACGAGCAACAAGGATGCGACTGTTGCAACGGGACATGTGCCATTTAATACTGTGACTGATTTGCATAAATATTTTTAGCAGTTTTACGTTTCAATTATGCAAATTTTACTCGCATTTTTTTTATTGTTTTATTCATATTTTTCTCGAATACCATGTCATAGATTTGTGACAGATTTTAGTTCTATTCATCATAGTATGAACTCATATTATCAATAAACTTTTGCTATTTCAACGGTAGTTTCTTCAGGCCCGTGATGTAGTCGAGAATTAATGAAATCTTGGAAGGCCTGTTTTACAACATTTTCAGAGTCAGGAGCGGCTTGTCCTTAAGGGCAACCGGGGCACTGCCCCATACTTATGTCACCTAATAAAAAAAACAATAATTAGCTGAAATATACGAATAGAACCGTATTCGTGTGTGTTAGGGCATTCTTGTAACCGCCCTGATCACATGGTCGCCAGATTTGGCGCGAACGAGTGTTGTTGTTTGGCTAGGTAGTGGAGGTGAAGCGAAAAGTTCCGTATTACCGTATACAGAAGGTCGCTTTTCGTTTGCTGCGTATATCTCTTTTTAGGGCAGACCTGTATATGCCATGGTATGCACTGGTCTATATTTTCTGCTCGATTCGAAAAATAAACAAAACCGTCGACGTTTTTCGACTATATTTTGACAAGAGTTCAAATAAATATTAATAAAAATTATTTTATTTGATTTCGTGAAAATACATGTTTTTTAATGATAGTTTATATGTAAATAAAAAATATTTTTGTCTAATTATGATTATTATTAATTTATTGGTTCGACCTCACTGTACTAAAAATATATACGGTAAAGCCGGAGCCGCCCCTGGTCAGAATTATTACTAAATTAAATTCTGGAAAGAATGGTAGTAAGTGAGGGCAAGATCTGGTGAGCATGGTTGATGATGGAGCACTTCCAACTCCTTTAGTTATGCCACTGTGCACTGTGTGCGGTCTAGCGTTGTCGTGCAATAGAATATGAGTCGGTCGGTTGACCAATCTAGGCTGCTTCTCTGCATGTTTTTGGATCATTCGGTCCAGCTGATTGGAGTCTATATCTGCCGTGATCGATGAGGCAGGTTTTATGAAATCCTAATGGATCACACCTGCACCAGACCACCAAACGCTCACCATTAGCTTATTTTGATGAATATTGCGCGTTGGGCTATGCCTTGATGGCTTGTCCTTGTCCATCCACTCTGCTACTTGTTTAAGGTTATCATATTGGATCTATTTCTCATCCTGCAAGCTTCCAAATTTTATTGTTCTGCTCTTCATTCGGTTCATATGGAACCCACGTATCTAACTGTTTCACTTTAACATGTTCAGCTATATGAGTTAATATTGTTTGCTTGCTAACACTAAACATCAACGATAATTCGTGTGCACTTTGAGATGTATCTGACTCAACAGTGACTTTCAGTTCGACATTATCCACCTTTGATTCTGGCCGACTGCGTGGCCCATTCGTGAGGTCAAAGTTCCCAAAACGAAATTTCGCAAACCGATTTGATACTAATATTAGATTAAAATACACCATTAATATTCCGAG
Organism: Philopotamus ludificatus; assembly: GCA_022495035.1. Classification (NCBI taxonomy): domain Eukaryota; kingdom Metazoa; phylum Arthropoda; class Insecta; order Trichoptera; family Philopotamidae; genus Philopotamus; species Philopotamus ludificatus. Next base: position 6,103 of record JAGXCT010033018.1, on the reverse strand, counting down.
CTGTCCGCGATGCTGTATTTCCAAGTAAGAACGCATATTTAATAATTATACTAATTTCGGATTTATCCATATTTAAACAAAAAATATTTGTAAACCACAACATTTTGAAATTGGAAATATGTGTGGGAGCTTTCATTCAAAAACAAAAACGTGTCAAAATATATTATGATATCAAAGTGAAATAAAAAGATTTCAAAGTGAAAGAAAATTTCTTCATTAAATATTATCTGAAGATACGATTGACAAAAATCATATAGTTTTCTATGTAATTAAGCGCTATGTGTTTAATTTTTAACATAACTATTATTATTTGTAATCAATGTTCTCAGTTTTCTATATTTATTCTTTTAAAAATACAAAACTGTGTTAGAGCTAACATGTGTAAATCTATATTCGTGAATATTTCTCATATTATTTAATCCTTTTATACTCCCCAGGCTTACAAAGCTTATTTAGGGTTATATTATACCCGTGGATATCCTCTTAAATTTGGACAATGATCCAAATCATCCTCGTGGTCGAGAAAATGTGTTTCAATCGTCGGGAATATGCTTTTGGATGTTCAGGGATACAGATTTGTTCATATTAAATAAAACTCTAATCCATTAGTTATATAAGTTATTTTTAATTAACCTAACCGTGCCGATGGGATCTATTGAAGTTTTTGATTTTTCATTAACAAATAATGATTTTTTTTCTCGCTCGTACGTACGATGTGCCAAGTGCGAGTGAAATATACGAGTGATACGAGCTGCGGGAGCATAGTCTGCGGCGAGTCATCGCCGAATGCGCTTGTTATTTACGCATCATATTGATTAGTTACAATATCCAAAATATCGACCAAATTATAAAGCAAATCACGAATAACTATTTTTATTCTTAAAATGATTCATTTTTAAAATAAAATGTCAAGACTTGAAATGCTTGGGGTCTATTTTTCATTACAAATAGACTTCCTTCGGACAATGCGGTTGTTTTCGAGCCGCCGTGACCAATCGGTTGAACACAATCACAGAATTTGGTCTAAAATGTAATGCAAATTTAATTTATCTGTTTCCACAGATAATTTAAATTTGCATTGAATATAATTGAATAATATTAAGACGTATACTGACAACAAAGTTTTTCTTAAATCCCTTCGCAGAATTGGATTTACATGTTGTTTTATTTGCACGTGCCACTCCTTTTCGTACAATAATAACTTACCTTATCTTCTGTTTCAATCATCTTCTTCGCTTCGTACAATAGAGATTAAGTTCTGGAAACAAATGTATTCATTAATGTACCATTTTTTCAGCCTGAGATAGAAAAACTGTTGCATCCGTAAGATTCCATATTCTTCTTCTAGACGAGTATTGAGGTTACACTGTATTTCCTAACCCTTTAGCTGACGAAATGCTTCTTGTTAGTAAAGAAAAAAATAATGAAATCTTAGTAATATTTTTTTTCCCGTTACTATCGTTTTCTAGATTTTCCCCAATATTTACAGATTTATACTAAAAATATAAAGCTTAAATAATTTTCTTAAAAGGCTTAACCCTTTGCGGTCCTTAAAAAATAATACCTACTAGATCCTTATATGTTTTAATGATTTTCCAGGACTTTTTGTTGATTTTTATATATTTTTAAATGCAGCATATAAGCATAGGAAGCATACAATAGTTGATTATATTAAAATTTATAATTTGTATTTCTCAAGAGTGTGATAGCGTTCAAAACATTCTCCTACATGGAGACCAGGCTCTCTATCGCATGTTACGCATATGTACGTGGTCTCCCTTCTTTTTCCTGGAATGTTCTTTTTGGAGCAAACCATGCAATTCTTATGCTTTCCTTGGGGATTTGCATATATAAAATGCGGTTTACCATCTAACCGTTGCTCCCTGTCGATGGTAGAAACTCGTCCTGGCCTCTTACGGGGTGTTCTAAAATTACCAATGAGACTCAACAATATCACTTCTTTCAATTCCTTTAATATAATCGTTCTGAACACGATTAGCAACGAAAAAAAATCCGTATTACGAAATCTGAGCCTTCAAATAACATATCATTGGAGTGTCGAGTTAAACTCGACTTTGGTCCTGCCAAGAAAAATTCGATGTCGAGTCAGACTCGACTTTGGACCGCAAAGGGTTAATGCATATCTTCTCGAATTTTCACGCCATTTGATTTTTATTCTAGCATTTTTGTCTAATTTTTTATTTGGGCGTCATAATCAAAATGACGCAATAAAAAGGTCAATCCAGCCTTGAGCCCCACCCTGCGATGCTTGTATAAAATCGTTTATACTATTTAATAAATTTTGTATTAACCTAAATAGTGAAAAACGGCATACACATTGTAATAACTATATTATAGACAGGCATAGCGTGGCAAAGGTATTTATGCAAATTAAACCAAGTACATTTTTTATGTAAATAGGGTGTGTCCACAGAGCCACACACTATACCGCATAAACATACCAGTTAATCCCCATTTAAATATAAATATTTTTTATTTATGCATAATAAATAACACCACGTTGGAATAATTTAATCCAATTATCCGATACGGGATCTCCGATGACCTTTTGACCCTCGTCAAATACCACGGCTGGATCAGAGACGGTCAATTATATCGAAAAATACTCTCGGGACCTCATGATCTCCCACGGGGAATGGGTGAAATTATTTCTTTGATTATTCAATATTCTACGTATCGCTCGATGGCGGAAGTATCGAGTCAAAGTATCGATCGTCACACGCGTCATCGCTCCATCAATCAATCGTCGTTTTTGTGATGCACCACAATATCTTTTGATTAACACTGTGCTTTATTAAGAGCGCGGATGATGGACGTTCGGGGACGAGGTGGATCACCTCACCCCGGTCCCTCCGATTAAAAGGAGAATTAACACGTGGGTGAGGTAGAGGCGATGCATCTGTTGTGGCGGATGAAAGAATTACCACGCGCTGATGAATCCCGAGGGTCACAGCTGTCCACAAATTATTTTTTCTTATGCGAGAGGATGGTGGCGCACGTGGGTGTCCATTGTAAAAATGGTGTTGGCCCGTCATTATAAATAATTTGTTTACATCATTATGCTGCGATGACACACAGCGAATCGTTTACGGTGGTCTTCGGCGATCTTCCACCGGCCTACCTGAGCCTCGTATCTCTATTTAATATCACTTCCGTCTTCCCTACGACATTCAATACCTCAAAATCATTATTTTATATTATATCGCATTACCGATATTATAACAATTTTACCTTGAAATCATCATATACCATCGAGCGTATGATGTAATATTTATTTTTAAAAAAAGTTGCTAAAAATATTGATGAAAATGACGTACGATATTTGCATATGTTAACATTTTTACTTTTTAATATAGCGATTCATAAAAAAAATGTCTAAATTTACCGTTTATTTTAATTAGACATAGATGGCCTATGATAACTGGATTTTAATATTTTTTACAAATTTTATTATATCTATAATGCATTTTTAACGTGTAATTATTTAAATCTAAAATTGGCATTCGACCATATGTGAGATTTTCAAAATTATGTTGTGTATCATCAATACCTCGTTTTACGACAGAGGATAAAATAATTTTCTCTTCTAACTTAAAAAATATATCTTGAAAGGTATTAGTTTATTAATAGAGTAGATATATCCAAGAGTAGACGCACCAATTAAATCAATTGCAATTATTGAGTTTCATAATTCAAGCCCTAAAGCTTGAATTATTAATTAATATCATTTTTTAATTTTTATTTTTGTTACAATAGCTTCTGAAGTGAACTAAAAATAGAACAAGGTCATTTAAAATATGCGAAGGAAAAATGTTTGATATATTGATTTCATTTAATTCACAAAATACAATTAAAACCGAACCCCGAACTTTCTATGGGTGCCAAGTCTTCTATACGGCGGTTTTCTATAGCGTGGCTTATATTTTTATATTCAATTTTATTGGAATGTTTCCACTTAACCTTTTCCACTCCGTGACCGCCAGACGTACTGGCCCAAAAGATTTTTTAGCAAAAACTTGAACCATGTTTTTTTTATTTTTAATCCAATGTCAGATCAAACGAGATTCGACTAAAAGTGGACAGAATGGAAAAGGTTAAAATTATTTTTATTTAGACATAGCCAAAATTCGAGATTTTAATTGGTTCCTTTACTTGGCATCTATGTGAATTTTATTTTATACATCATCCGGATTCAATGTTTTTGTGCGTCTACTCTTGGATATATCTACTCTATTAATAAACTAATACCTTTCAAGATTGTTCGTGTCCATGAAAGTTCACATCCATCGCTTTATAAGTTCTCATTATGCTTCTTGATCTTCAACAGAGAATTTCCTGAAACCTATTCCTTTATATTTGTCGAAAAATCAGGGAATGACTAATTATGTTTTACCGATCTGTCACGGCGGCTCGAAACCAATCGCTTTGTTGGAAGCATTTCATGAATTTTTCACCAATACTTGACTTTTTTAAAAAAATAATTATTCTATTAAAAAAAATGATTATTCGTGATATGCTTCATAGGTTGGTTTTGGATTATTTTAACTAATCAATATGACGCGAAATTGACTATCGCACACGGTGATGTCCCGCCGCAAACTGAAGACACCCCGCTGACTGAATTCTTGCGGCACGTGTCAATCGCACGGTTTCACTCCCAATCCGCATATTGTACCGGATGCAAGCGAGGAAAAACATCGCGCTCGTGGCTACAGAAGCAAACATTGATTGCTTTTTTTCGCAATTGCGGACAATAAAGGTTAATGATTATTTATAATACTCAATACTTAGACTTTTTTTTAATCAAATATGACATTTTTTTGACATATAGGATTTATATTAAAAGAGTTATTCGAAAAAATCAAAAACTTGGGATCCCAAATGTATTGGCACGGCTAGGTTAAAAAAATCTTGATTGAAGGTAGACCACAAGACCGGATGATACCACCATCGCGGATATATAAATTAATGAATCCACCATGAGAAAGTAGATCCTTAGTACATCTTCTTCGGTATTTTTTTTTATTTTTCAGTCTTCCTTAACGACAAACCTTCTAAAACTAACATATATACAACTAGTCTTTCTGTTTCTCTTTTGGCTCTTCGTTTTATCAGACAACGCGACTTTTCATCTCCACTTAAAACATGAGATTTTAATGTTAGCTTCATGCTTCTGCAAATTGCTTCATTTCATATACGATCCTCCATACTGATCCCGAACATGTCTCGCTATATTACTTACCGTGTCTCCTATAGATCATCAATCGCTCGAGGAATTAAATACATGGCTTCAATGCCGTACAGGACACATATATCAATCAACTGTCGTGTCATTCCTTTAAGAATGTCTCCACTTAAAACAAAAGTGAATTTATCAAATTCTGTTCTTCCTAATTGATTGGGAAGTTTTTTTTTAATTTTATAACTTGACTAAAATATTTAGGTATATCCTAGTTGATTTGATAACCATTTTTTGTAAAATAAAGCACAATGTTTTCAATCAATAGTAAACTAACATTTTATTTTGTGTAATCGCAGTATTTATTGAAAATTACATACCCATCAATTTTATTAGTTTCAATTTAATGCGAAATTTTATGGCGTTTAATGTTAGCAGTATCGTAAAATCGTATACATAGTATATGTACTTAGCAACATAGCATTTACTCATCAATAAAAGTTGTACAAATTAGGATGTATGATCCCTAACTCAATAACACAAAAATATATGACAATTGTATCAGTTTAAATGTGTGCCGAGAGTGAACTTACATCTTCCTTTGATCTCGTTTACTAATTTAACTACCCACATGTCTGGCTCTCGAAGGGTTTATTAAATTTTCTAGCAGATATTCGTGTCAATTTCAACCGACAACATGTGTAATAATTTGTTTTAACAAGGTTTCTAGTAAATACAGTAAATTCCGCTTAATTAGGACGCATCTGGCCTAAAAATGTTGTCCCAATTAAGCGGCTAGTCCAAATAAACGAAGTTTAGGATAACATTTTAAAATTAGTATGCATTTTTAAACTTATTAAAAAAATATTTAAGTATGATACATGAATATAATTTGTAATTGTA
>JAGXCT010033017.1:0-80503 GCA_022495035.1 Philopotamus ludificatus | reverse complement strand
TGATTTCGATCAATTTACAATTAATAAAACGTAACCCTAAATTCTGTATGGGTATCTAGTCATTTATAATGCAGATTTATATGGCGTGGTCCCTATCTCGGCGCTATAGAAGGGTTGACTTCACATTACAAAACGGTGCTGGTTATAAGCTTATCGAAAAGCTACAGAATTCAATACAGGGGACTGATTTTGTAAGATCTATACAACGATGCCTTCCACAGAGATATTAGAAAGTTATAGCATTTATTATTCATTTTATCCGACGAAGAAGTAATGCATCAAATTTTTAGTTTTATTAAAATGATTTTTTATCTGATTACCATTTATTATGCTTTAAATTTAGATTTCAATAATTATTAATCAAAAGCGCTTTTATTTCCTAATTATTTGGTTAATAATTCAACAGGTTTAAAATAGCAATTAATATATTCTGATACATCGAATATATATGTAAAAAGAGAATTAGATCAATATTTCTTAATGTATTATTGAGAACCAAAAAGAAATCGCATATTTTTATATACATACTATACAAAGATGTATTTATTTCTTATAATTAATAATGTATGATACTATAAAGTATATGATAGCTTACATCATTATTTACAACTATTTTTCATGACTCTTGTAATTTTTAGACCCCTAAATTTAATGGTAGTTTAGCTCTTTTCTGAATTTTATTAAAGGTAGCTATAGGATGTATGGGGGTGTATTATCGTGATGAATTTAGATTTTCTATTCGATTTGTTGATGTGCTTTAAATATAACTGCATTGGGGAGCATAGGGATGCGAGATTCTGAAATAATTACTCAATGATTTAACTAGGGTCTCTAATTAAATCAGAGATTTCTAAATGTCATCGTCGAATTTAGATTCTGATTTAGGCGCATCCTTTAAATTTGTATTATCTGATTTAAGCTTTCGAAATCAAAATTGGCATCTAATACTGTTAGCACTTGACGGTAAACTTCGTTAATATATTTAGTAGCCTAGATGGCTTAAAATAGCAACATACAATGTCTGACTTTACAACAATAAAATAAAATTGATTGCACAAGAATAACATTAAACAATAACTTCACCATGTCTGGACACAAACATCGGTTAAAAAAATACGCGATTTCTTTCTTTTTCCATTATTATTCTATTTTTGTTTATTATAAAATATCATATCATAATGTGCCTAATTATCAATATATTCTTAATTTTATTGTACACGTGTTTTATTTGTACTCCACTGAACCATTAAAACAATATGCTACACGTTTTTTTAAAACTGACATGTGAGGAAGTTTGCTGTTTCAATTTTTGATTTTTAGATTCGGTTGTACAAATATTTGTACTGCCACTTCCTATGAAAACATTACAGTTGACCGCCGCCAGTCTTTACAATTCGTTACGATTTGTTTTAAATCAACGACCCATGAACCACGTGACCGTCCCTCCGCATTTTGGACACCGGGAAAGACTACCGGTCCATGTACTACCTGTTCCGCAACGTTTGGCCTAACGCACTGTGACGTCCGTACAACACAAATAATAGTAGGGGGTCAAAGAAAAAATAATTAACCACGACATTTTAGATCGGTTGTCAAGTACGTGGTTCTATTAGCATAATTCGGCCTTTAATATAATTCATCGGTAAACGTTTACTTTCTCAAATCAACATTGGCTCGTTTAATTTTTGCACGAAATTGCTAACCGAACACGAAACGGTCGATTCGTTCAATCTGCATTTAACAAAACGATGCATAGACATTTTCATATTAATAAAAATGGTTTACGATCGCTGTTACCCGCAATGATTGCTGGGATTGCAGTGCAAAATCTGCAAAAGCTGAGCGGCTCCGTTATATTTTATTGCCCGGCCAAGTACAATAATTTTAATGAGCGAGCAATGGTTGCTTGATTGAAATTAATTATGTCAAGATAAGTCGGCAAGATAAAGCAGCGCAGATCAGATTTTAATTGAAGTCTTTCTACCTTCCGTCGAGTACCATTTAGCATCATCTCCATCACCTGAGCCACTTGTACGTTCGTGTGATTTATTGATATGTGAACAGATCGCGGCAGTTGAGCAAGGCATCTGTTGATTTAGCGGATTAGCACGACGGTCAAGATTTGTTACCGAAAAATTGAGATTTACTCTAAACACTATCTGTTTGCATACTAAGACGAAACTAGAATTAATATTTGGTTTAATAATTATCGCCAAACACGTTACTAATACAATAATCCATGTTTACAATGCTGTATTGTTTTCAAGGACTAGTGTGATGTCTTGTTGTAAAATAGATGTTAAAATTTTGAATGACGAAATTTTTACGATTCATAATAATTAATTTATTCTAGTTGACTTTAGAAAATAAATAAAATATACAACTGCTTTTAATTAATTATCAAAAATAAAATACCTCATTGAGCAGCTTTTAGAGGATAAAATAGAGAAAAATGTGCAATGGAGCAAATTAGGAATAAAGAATTTTTTTTTTAACATCTCACAACGAGAGTGTGAACAAAGATGAGCAGATAAATGTTATAAGAATAACATTTAGATAATTAACACTACTTTTTATTACCACAAGTTCTTGTTTTTTCAAGAATAATTCTTTTAATATATCATTGCCAAAAACAACGATAAATTCTCTTCTGTTGTTTTAGGGGCAATGTTTTTTCCTGCTCGAAGGGAAGACCATAGAAGGAACTGTTACAGTTACTATAGAAACCAACACTATATGAGAATTTTCTGCAATCGATTTTTGGCTTTGTTTTTATTTAAATTATTCCCTACTTCATTATTAAAAAAAATATTTTTTAAACTATTTTAGACAAATTCAAAAAGTTATTCGAGATAAATAAAAAACTTGGGGTCCCAAATAGACAGATAGAAATAGATGGATAGGATAATTAACGTCAATCCCTATTTTTATCAATAATATTTTATTCATGCTACAATGCTTGAATGGTCATAAGAAAGTATGGAAAGATTTAAAATAATTGATATTCCGCCTATTAAATTATTGCAATTTTTAGTAGTTAGTAATTTTGCTCATGTCTGCTATAAAAGATTCTCATTCATATTCCTTAAGAACATCTTTTTTTGATGAAATCGTAAATAAAATAGTGAGAGACGATTATAGATTAGACTAAAATGGCCAGATTTAAAAAGTTAAAGTACCGAATATGGTTAAAAATATCATTTGACATTAAAAAAGTAGTTAAAAATATAAACAGCTCAAAAAAAGCGACATATATAAATATTTTTTTATCAAACCTATACTGAAAATTGATGAAAAACTCATATTAAAATTAAAAATATTAGCATTAGTTAAAAAATAATAATATTGCTTCATACAATTTTCAATAAATATTATGTTTATTTAGATTTTAATTAAAAAACTCACTAATTTCACTCTCTGTGACTATTCGTTATGTACAATATCAATGAACTCCTCTGTTTAATCATGTCTCAGAATTTTTTAAAACTTAAGAAAAGTAGTAAGATCTAAGTATTGATAGATTTCAACTACTTGATTGCTTTTATTATTTTACCCAAAATACGTTGAAATGATTTTAATATCAAAAGTATCACTTCAACATCTTGCACATAGTATTTTTAAATTCATTTTTTAAGGAATATATAAGTTTTTTTTAAAGAAATACATGCAAAAATGGATCTTTAATAAAATTATATAGCTTGTCTAAAAAAAAAAAATAATAAAATAATCAATTTTTTAATAAAAATGCACTTATACCACTTTCAATAATAACAAATTATGAAAAAAATATTTAATTGCAATTTTATATTTATATTTTAATCGAAATTGGCTTAACTTAAACGTATTTTTTTAATAAAAAATAGGTATTAAATGCAAATACGTAAGTAAACTAAAATTAACTTAATTAGGAATTAATTACAGTTCTATTATAATGGACTTATAAACAATCTAGTAGGCAAAGTGAATTACTTAAAGATAACTAATAACTAACTTATTCCTTTTTTCACTTAGCATGGTAAAGTCATTTTAGTAAATCGGAGATATCTAAGGCAATAACCTCATAATATCTATATATCTCTTGTTATGGGTCTTGAAGTTGTGTACAGTGGTGACATAGTGATATTGCTTAAATTTTTAGGCCTTTCTCTTTTTCGAAATAAATCAAGAACTTTAAAATCCGAGTTTTCTTCAAGAGAGATTTTATAAAAAAAATATACAGTTCATCCCTTTTCAACTTCAACCGGTTAATACCTAATCTTTACGTTTTATTCGATATAAAAGAAAATTAACGCGGGAAAAACATGTTAAATTATGATATGTATAATAGAGTTATTTTACGTAAAAAAATAATGTAAATTTACTCTTTATTCCATGTTTTTGTTTTGAGTTACTGTAGAAATTTAAAACAGTACTTGACGATGTCTAGATGAGATAATTTACTCCAATTCAAATTAATTTAAATTGTTCGCATAAAATCTAATCTATTGGAGACAAGTATGGCAAGCTCCAATATCATGTCATTTCCTGCTATCTCCTCGAAATCAATTATTACATTTGGTTCATGTTCACCTTGCGTTGCAACTTGTAGGTGGTAGCCAACGCATAAATCTCGACATTCGCAGATATAGATTTTAATAGCAAATTGTCGCCATATATTATTTGCGAAATATTGTAACTGATACATGCACAACGGATAGAAAATGGCTACTGTAAAGCGTTTAGTTTTACGGACTCAAGTCTCATTACCATTGAGAGCGAGCGGAATTACACAACAAATCATTCAAAATATCTCAGGTTTCGCTGCAAAGCCAATATCATAAATTCAGCTTAGAAAATTTATGCTAATCAATTTATTTACATTTTTAAATATATTACGCGCCCAATGAACAAGGCTGGAGAGAAAATGTATAGTCGGAGTAATTACGCGGACCACACACAAATCTCCTAATGGATAAGAAATTAGATATGGGCCGGCAGGCGATTAAAAAAAACGTAAGGATTTATTTTTAAAATAAAAAAAAATCGTATAAAGCAATCCTGGTCATTATATGAGGTCTAAATTATACCCGGGATTAAACGGAACAATGGAAGATTAATTTGAATGCGTTATTTGAGAGCTCGAGTTTAAACAAACAGGAATGAATATACAGTCAGTCATCGACGTGCACGATTTCGACTTTTAATAAAATCCTTTATGAGGTCTAGTTTTTTATAAGATTTTGCTGTTATTTGAAAATCAGCCAGGAGATCCGAAATACAACCTCTATTATGCAATGGAATAACATTTAAAAAGTATTATCTACGAAATACATTTAAGTGAGCTGTTGGAGCTGTTGATGGACAGAATGGAAAATCGTTTACCATATATTAATTTTGGAAAGTACACATTTATAAAGCCTAATTTAGGACCATTATTAGTCGTTTTATTAATCGACGACATACAGAAAGGCCTTGTCTTGTAATTTCTCACTCAATGCAGATGACTAAAAACTATTAAAATCAATTTCCTCAATATGTGATGCCCTTGCGCTGCAGCTAAACTTCAATTCTTAGCCGAAATGATCTTCCGCTTAATGTTGGAAAATGTCAGTATTTTCTAATCTTTGATTACATGCTTGGGAATCGTCAATTAAAGATCGGGAAATTATGTTTGACTCTAAATTAAGGTTTAACTCACATGTATATGAGGTATGTAATAGAGCTTAAGGAATGTTAAGCTTTGTCTTGAGAAAATCTCATTATATACTTAGCACCTTAGTAATAAGGTTGCTATACAATACATTAGTTCGGAGTTTACTTCAATCTGGATCTATCGTCTAGGCGCCATATGACGCTTTGAATATCCTAAGGCTGGAGAAAATACAGAAGAAATTCTTAGGAAATCTCTACATAAGGGAATTTGGATTTTACCCGAGCTTATATCCGTTCGCGTGTGGTTTTTCTTCCTCCAAATGTGAGGACAGGTGCACTCGGAAACTCTTCGGTAACCAGAGCTATTACTATGCTAAATCATTTGGCTAATCATGTTGGTATTTTCAATGTAAAGTATCGCCATTTTATTGGTCTGTTATATCATATAACAGAGCAATTAACGACGATTATATATTAATACTTCTGATATAAATTTTCCAAATCTAAAATACCTTTCTTGAAAAATTCTGCTGACTTGGAATTAAAAAATTAGAAATGGCCGATCTCACTTTCGGTTTGGAATAATTTATTTTTAAAAAAGTGTTTCAAACAAATGCTAGTCTGAAGGGGCTAAGTTCATGAGTAAGCAATGCAGTAAAGCTGTCAAAAACCCAAGTCATCCATTTTTTTCAGGGACAAATCTGCTTCATAGGGACACGCATTATCGCGGAGGAGGAAGATTTTCTCTTCCCTCGCCAGACCCGGCCATTTTCTTTGTAATGCAGCCTTTAATCGCTCTAATTGGTCACAGTAGACTTGCATGGTATTTTAAAACTTCGTGGTAAATGATTCTTTTAGAATCCCAACAAATGCTAAGCAAAAGTTTTATCAGGTGCAATCCTGCTATAGAGGTTGGAATCGGCTGTTGTTTACGTTCAAGTCATTGTTTTTTTCCCTTCATGTTCGAGTACAACACCCACTTTTCATCTCCGGTGATTAAATTGCGAGGAAATGGTGTTGTAAGCTCTTGAAGATGTTTGCATGTTTTTTCCTCTGCGATTTGTTACGGTCGGTCAACGAATCTTTACCATTTTTTTAGACACTTCTGAGTGATGGACCACTGTGCGGGTTATATTTGACAGTTCTTTGATGGTTAAAGTTGGGTTTTTTTTAATTTCAGATTTTATGACGACTTTATTTACTGTACAGGATCGTCCACTTCGAGGCTCATCTTTTAAGTCAAAATTTACGGATTTGAATTTTCTGTACCAGCGTTGACATTGTCTGACATCTAATACGTCTCCATAAATGTCGCAAATATTTCTTGTAGCGATAGTTTCGAGCGAAACTGAAAAAGTATGCAGTTTTGCAAATAGTCTTTTGAAGGAACAAATTCGACCATTGCGAGTGGGTCGAGTACTTTTTTTTTGTATTGAACACAGGCGGAGACGTGTCTCGACAAGCACACAATAAAAAACTATTTCTAAAACTATCCTTTGAAAAGAGTGCTTGTGCTTTCCTCGACTTACGCGAACATCTTTGGAATCAATTAATCGCGTGATTCGGGGACTTAATATCAATAAAAATGATTTTTACAATATGCATAGCAATGATGCGATAACATTAACGGGCCGTGAACACGGATTGAAATAGTCTAGTCGTCATAAATTGAATATTGTAGACGTTTCTTCGGCACAATAGGCCAGAGGAGGACATTAAAAACGCCTACCATCCAATTTGCAGTAGTATTTTACTACTGATGCCCCGTTTTATTACTATCGATAAGCATTTCATTGCGAATACGCGCCGTGCACTACTACTTTTCTCCTTCGTGATTCAATTCTAAACGAAACCATTATTATATTATTTATTTGAATTTAAATTTTCGCAAATCGTTCTTCATTTGTTTGGTGTCGGGCGCGTAGCGTCGACGGGCTTCCGGGCCCGTCGATACAACAGTCGCCTTTTTTATCGACGTCATTTATTTTGTAATCCGCATCCAATTATCCTGCGTTCGCGGACCATGTGCAAAAAGTGTATCGCCGCTGTTAACCGGTTAATGTGTGACCATATACGGTTCTGCTTTTTGTCTAGGTACCACCAGGAGGTTACGGACACGGTTCAGGGTTAGCGCTGCTGGGTCTTTATTACTTTGGGGTCAATGCTCTTATTGCAATAATAAATAAATCTTCAATTTTCTATATAAGTGAATCAATATTATTATAACTGGATTTTTTTTAAATGAGATAGGATTCATCTCCAGATCTTTGCTCAAGATCAACAAGCAATATATTAAAAGCATTGATAAAAAAGTTACTGGATATTTTGAATTGTTGTTGTTGTGTTGGTACACTTGTCCCTGGCGTATCTTAATAGCAACATTCGATGTTTACTATATTATTTGTCGTCAATAACGTTTCACGTGCTTCTATGTTCTCAGCGACTTTTTACTTGTGAACAAATAAAAAATAAAGAAAGCTTTATTGGTGAAAACAGCACTGCTATGGTACCGCAGCTTTCGTATTCCGTTTTTTGTTCCCTGTAGTCTCTATCTATTCCTGAAGATTAAAAAAGTAAATATGTAATAGTAAGACAACGTTTAGCATATATTGATGAAAAAAAACAGAATCTTTGGAGTTTAACTTTTTTTTTCTTCTTAAAAAATTACGCTCCAAAAGAGAATCGAAGCTTAAAAAACGTGGATTATATATATGTATATATATTTTTATCAAATCTCATATGACCATTCAAGCATTGTATGATACAAATAGGGATTGATATTAGATAACCAAGCAGTGCCGATGGGATATATTAGATACCCCTAACTTTTTGATTTTTCTAGAATAACTATTTTAATATAAATCTTACATGTCACAAACATTTTGTATTTGTCTAAAAAAGTCTAAAGAATGAATAATCATTGTCCTTTATTGTCTGCAATTGTGGAAAATAAATATAAACAACAATATTCGCTGCTGTTGCCACGCGCGCGGTATTTTTTCTCGCTCGCATCATATGTACATGTCACATACGCTTCATATACGATGAAACTATCAACTACGTTTTTTGTCTTTAGAATAATTAAATTTTTAGAGAAAAGTCAAGATATTTATGATGAATTGATCATTCTTGATTCGAAATACTTGGGGTTTATTTTACATTATAAATAAAACCCCATCGGACGCGGTTGTTTTCAAGCCTTCGTGACAGATCAATTAATTATTAATTCGATTTAAAATTTTTCGATCTTATTTTCTCTTTTTTTCTTCAGCTTATTTCGAATTTTAGCCAATTCGTAGCTAATATAGAATTAGATTTTTTTACTTCATCATTTATCGTCATTCCTTTTTACTGTATTAAAATGTTGGCCTTAACATAAGTTGAAGTGTTAGATTATTGAATAATGATTATGGTAATATATTGAAAGATCTATTTTAAAAAAACTTATTTTTTTAAAAACACGATGGTGCATTTACAATTTTTCTTAAAACAATATTTATAAAATTAAATGGTAATTATTTGTCACATCATCAATATTTCATTCTATGAAGTTATAGTTAGCCATCCTATAGCGCCGAGTTTATGATGATGCTAGAGTGATACGCGCTATAGAAGACTAGGCGCCTATACAAAATTTGGCATTGGAGCTTTTTATTTGTATTTTATAAACTAAAATCAAAACTTAAAAAAAAATTCTTTTCCCATATTTAAAATGATCTTGTTTTATATTAATAATTTGTTTTTAATGATAAGTATTACATATATTAAATAAATTTATTAACCTTTACGTGCCGATGGGGTACATTGGGTATCCAACATTTTTAATTTTTCTCGAATAACTCTTTTAATATAAATTCTACATGTCACAGCATAAATATTATAAATAATCATTGTTCTTTATTGTCTATAATTGCGAGAAAAAAATAAAAACAAAATTTTTGCTGCTGTTATCACGGCGGCGACGTCTTTTCTCACTTGCATCCGATAGGATGTGCCGAATGCGAGTAAAACGTGTGATTTCCATGTGCTGCGAGACATCGCCGAGAGCGTTGTCAATTATGCGTCATATTGATTAGTTTAAAAATTTAAAATATCGACCAAATTTTGAATCATAAATAATTATATTTTTTTTCAAAATATACCATATAAAAAAAAATGTCAATGACTTGAAATGCTTGGGGTCAAAGATGAAGTGACAAAAAGCTACTGACATATATTTTTTCAATGCACATGTTTATGAATAATATTACATATATACAAGATATGTAATTTGACCTTGACAATTTTGCGTTTTGCAGAAAAAAACGCCCTAGAAGGAAGCACTATAGAAGGGACATGAAATATTTTTTTAAAAAAGCACTGATTATTTTTTATTAACGAACTTGTAGAATATATTCGACAATTGTTTTGCTTTGATTTTAATATGTTAAAATAACAATAAAACAATAATTTTATGTTTTCATTAATTTATTAAAATTTTCTTTGCGAGTAAAACCGAATTTTAAAATGATTAAAATAATTGAATATGTACGATGTGTAATTCTAAAGAAATTACAAAAGTAATCGTCGAAAAAACGTGTTTTATTATAATTATATAGTATTAATATATAATAATAATAAACACAGCGTCAGTAATAAATGCCCGGTATTGTGGTACAAGTTTTTCTAGATCTTGGCCTATCAATTGTCGACTCCTTCAGCTCCACACTTGATCGGGCACATGTCAGAGAGCTGAAACTTGCTCGAGCCCTGTTCCTTGCACGCCACCAGCGTGGGCATATTTAATCTCCTAACCAGGTTAAGATAATAGAAAATCTATCTCCTACATTAATTACATAATCAATTACCGAAAAGTCCAATTTTGGCGTTAACAATACTAATTATGGCAAGACTAAAATTGTTCTCATCCTCCGAGTATTAATCAAGTCTCTTCCGACACGGCACAAACATTTTCATGGCATTAACCTTGGCTTTAAATGGGAAGAATTCGTCCATATCTTAAGTGGCTGGTATTTCAAGATGTCAGAACTTGATTAGTGAAATTATGTGTGAATAACTGTACGATTCGAAATCAGGTATTAACGATTGGCTCTTAATCGCGATTGAAATGTATGTATGTATTAGGAAAAAAATAATAAATTCACGCATGCTACTGAATTTTCTTAAGAGTAATTGTTCAATGGAGGTTTAATAAATCGTGCACAAGTCCGAATTGAAGCAATATGCAATTTTTCAGTTAATAGACATTTTTAGGTCATCGGGTACGATCGTGATCGTTGAGAAGATTTAATTGTGGAGCAATTTGGGAAACGCAACTGAAAATCTCACGACCGTATCAACTAATGCAACGATTAATCGATTCCACGTTGATTCGAATCAATATGTCATTTAAATTCAATTGCGTGATGATACAGGTGGTTATTTGGCGCAAAAATATTTTAATTACAAATAAATTACATATTTGCTTTAACATTAAAGTATAATTTTAATTAAATCCGCTTGAATATCATTTAAAATATTTTGTTGGTAAATTTAAATTAATAGTAGAGTTCTAAACTAGAAAAATAAATTTATTAACCAGAATAAATTCAAACGCATTATCTATTCATTATAATTTTGTATAGAAAATTATATCCACGGAAAAATTAAACTTTACAGGGTCAAAAATTCATTCAATATGTGAATAATTCTTATATTAAAAGTGTCAGTATTGTATTTTGGATTATTTTACAAAATTTAATTAAACTTAATGGTATCTTATTTAGCGTATCATATATTTTTAAAAAATTAAATGTAAAAGCTATTGAGAATTTCGAAACAAGGGGGTATATCAAAAAAGACAGAAAAAGTCTGGTATTCTCTATTTTTACTTAGAGCGCGGAAAACTGGACCATAAAGGAAAACATGATAAAGAAATTTGACTTCGAGAAATTTGACGAGAATACTAAACTATTAATCTATTAATACTTTCCCTCATTTCTGCGGAACGTGACCACGTGCATGATTTCCCTTATGGAGGACCATGGACATGGTTTTTAGTCAGTCTCCACTCCACCTCTTTGTTAATCAGCGTCACTCAGAATTCTTGAAAATGGTCACCCATACGATTACCATCTTCGCTCAGTAGCGGTTAACTTGATAATCATAATTCGATTGTAGTTACCTTCAAGCCATGACGAATATAAAAGCTTTGCTGAGAATACAATGGACCGCTAAACGCACAAACGTATCTGTCCTAAAAGAAATCGGGAACCACAAAGATGACCGACTTTCGACTACTTGTCTTAAAAGGACTCTTCGATATTTTGGACATCCTAGAAGAAACTATAGTCTGGATAAGCTTATCGAGCCTGGAACCGTACAATGACCCAGAGGCAAGTGTAGGGCGCCTAGATATGGGATGGAGAAAATCCTCGAAAGCCAAAATCAAGAAGATTCGGAACAGGAAAGGTCACGATCCACAGAAATGAGGTCTATTTGTAACTAATATTAGAAACGTAAGAGGCGTTAGAGGTATGGATATCAACAACAATAGATTATGCCAAAAATATGTGACGCTTTTGAACTAGTTTTAAAAATCTATCAAAAAATGTTATAAAAATATTAAAAATTTACATTTAAATAACCATTGTTAAGTTTGTTCTGAACTGAGTTTTAGTATTTGTATTTGTACTAGTTTGGAAAAAAGTCTACCAAACTAATGTTCGGCTATTATTTCTATTACTTTTTCATAAATTTCGTATAAAATCATTTGTGTTGTGGATGGGGATGATTGTGTTGTTTAACGAACATGCAAAAAGTTGTTTGCCAGATTTCGATCGGGTAGTTTTATTTGCTGGATTTCATCCAGTAGAAATTATGTAGAAATTAATCTACGCCTCTCCGTTGATGCATTAGCAAAAGCAGAAAGTCAAACCAAGCACTAACTTAGCTTACTTAGCTTACTGACGTACAAGCCATGATACTGCTTTGTCATTATAATAATAGTGTTAAAAGTGGAAAACGTTGTGACATTTTCAACAGTTGACCTAGAATGGTAGCCAAAATTACATGTGTTTTTGTTACATCACTACTGTACGCCATATGGGAAAAGTTATTGTAATACACAAATCGATAACACGTGCATTTTTGTTTTATTGTTTAAATATATTTAGATATATAAATATATACATAATTTGATTTAATACAATAATATAAATAAAATTATTATTTAATTATAATATTGAGGAGATTGCCGTGTACTATCAGCGGTAATAAAAGAATTAAGTACTGGAATGTTGAATATAAAATAAATAATTCAGATGGTTTATGATTCTCATCTGTGTTTGACGATAAACGCATCCGTTTATCGTGTATTTAGGTCTTGAAAAAATATATGTAATTTTTCCCACAATTTTTTTAATAAAATCACTTATCATTTTCAATTAAAACTATGTTAAATGTACTTAATGCGAAAAAATAATTACGTGCACATCGAACAAATACATCAGCTCATCTTTTTCGCGAAAAATAGATTTTACACCATCAAATGGTGTAAAAATACGATACTATGAACAATTTTATTTGGAATTAAAAATAATAAAAAAAAACACAGAGTAATTGGTTCGTAGAATTCGTGCTAACATTTTTAGCTGATTCTTCTTCCTTTCGTACCGTATCCGCTTACGGATGTTGCCGATCATGTTGGCTATATTTGTCTTGTCCATTGGTGGCCTGAACAAGGAGGTGATATCTCCCTCAAACCACTTCCGTTGGTTCTTCAATCGGGACGTCCTTGATCTTCCTCATCTTTCTTGAATCTTACCCTGAATAATGAGTTGCAGGATTTAATATGTTTCTTTTATTTTTTATCAGATTTATTTTTATGCTAATATAAATTATTATCTTAATATAAACTAGAATATATTACTTATTTAATACATAATAATGAATAACATAAATGATCTGATTTTTATATGATAAATATATATTAATATGATAAATATACGGTGTGATAAAGAGTTTTTTTTAATTGTCATACTTCTGTAAAGCTTCTATTTCTTAAGGTGTTTAGCTACTTCGGCTATTATATGTTGTTTCCAGGGGCGTACAGTGGCGCTGATGCTGGGTGTGCTGAATGTGGAAAAAAATACAATTTTCTTTTAAAGAATGAATAATGTTCGATTAAATTTTTCAATGGATCTATCGTGAAGTGTGCCCTTCTGTTTTAGTGTTATTTATTTAAGTATTTTTAGGTATTTTTTTCTCCATTGATATTACTTGAAAAATATATGTCTCAAAAACGAAGAATAGAGTAATGAATTTTATTACTATTTATATAATAATAAATAGTAATAAAATTCATTAAATAAAACTGTATTTTGTTTATATTTTTTTCCCACATTCAGCACACCCAACATGAAGTTCGCCGTACGCCACTGTGTCTTCTAGAAAATAATCGCCATTAACTTAGCCGTGCCGTGCCTATGGGGTATATTTGGGACCCCAAGTTTTTGATTTTTCTAAAAAAACACTTTTAAAATAAATCCTACATGTAACAAACCTTTTGTATTTGTCTAAAAAAGTCTTAGGAATAAATATTATAAATAATTACTGACTCTTGTTGTCCGCAATTGCGAAAAAAAAATAAAACCAACAATAATCACTTCTGTTGTCATGGGCGCGATATTTTTTCTCGCTCACATCCTACACGATATTCAAGTGCGAGTGAAACCATACTAGTACAATTCAAAATTCAATGAATATCTATTTTTATTCTTAGAATAATTCATATTTTAGCATTTTGAGTCATGATATTTTATATAATTCATCAATATATTGACTTGATATGTGGAGTATATTTTCAATAGTAAATAGACCCCATCGGACGACGCCGTTGGTTTTGAGCCACCGTGACGGATCAGTAAATATATTACTTAATTTTTAAAGCACTTCTGCAAAATTCTAAGTTTGATATATTAAAGAAATTTTAATTGAGATCCAAGAATGATGAAACAAGATGTTACAATTAGAACCACTAAAAAAAAAGTATAATATATAATATTTCCGGTGTCTATCGTCCTGAAAATTTATTGTTCTTTTTGAGAAATATGATTTTTTCCTAATCAATCTAAAGAACGTTTTTAAAAAACCAAAATAATACCTTTAATAGGATTAATATAATGACCCCGACTTAACCCATAATAAAAATATTACTGTATAACATTTTTCTATGACATACATACTTTTTCTTCAACTGAATTTCCAAGCTTTAGTTGATATATTATTATTGTTCAAAAGTGGGGCAAAGCTCTATAGTGGTGTCAGGTGTTCGTCACCAGTTCAACTTTCTATTTGCGTCTTGAACAAACAATAGCACTGTGTATGTGGCATTTGACCGTGAAGCATCTCTTCAATGTTAATGGATGAGAAGATAATGGAACACCATGATACAGATCGAGAGTCCAATAATTACAAATCGGCCATGACAGACAATTTTTTATCTCGATCCGAGTGCGTTGTAATAATGCATGCAATGAAATTTTCATTTTTTGCTACTCACATAATCCAGGAAACAAACGCGAGAAATCGTTTACTCGCATGGGATTGGCATTTATTTTAAAACTTTGTTATTAAAAGTTTAAAATGTGGATTGAATTTTAAGTATAAATATATTAAGGCCCGAGGATATTATTTATCGCGGCTCTTCAGCGGCATCATCTTCGTCAGTTTCATTTTATAAAATGACTTGTTGAATTCGTAATTGTCGTACTTGAAACAGGTCCAGCATAATAGGTCGTACATTTATATAATTATATACGTGGACCTAGTCTAAATGGACAATCACGAAACGTCTTTTAAACGGCACTCTGAAGAGTCACTCGCACGATTGTTTGTCTAATTTGAAACGATGTAGATTTAGCCTAGGTTTTTATGGCAATCTTGGTTTTTTTCGTTGAAAAGATACGAAAAAAAAAATCAAACAATCGGAGCAGAGTGGACACGATTGCGATTGCGTGCGATGAGGCAAAGGTGAAGAGCAGACAATAGACTTCTTATGCTAATCGTTAGATCATAAGCTTCTTGCTACGTTTTTTATGCCATTATTTTATTTTATAGGAGGATTAAATCAAACAGATACCAATTATGCGCATCTAAACTTGTTAATATTGCAAAATCTATTTTTTTTCAAAAAAAAAAAAGTTTTCTGCATAAAAATCGAGCCATTACAATTATTACGCCATGAATAGAACCATTATGTTTTACAGAAATGCTGCATAACCTATTACGGCTGACTTATACAAACCAATCAATCATATTTATAGAATGCTTGTACCAAGAAGCGAAGAAGAATCTCTTACTAATGATGATTTATATAGAATACAGCGCCGGTAAACGCGAGTCAATTACAATGCGGAGTACCGAGGACCCCGACGACTAATACTCGTAAATTTTCCGGTTTTCAATTAACCGACAATCATAGCCACAACATTGGATAAGAGGGCGTTTATCGCTCTGGAATAATTATACGTATTAAAGCGATTTTTTGCGAATATCCCAAATTCACGTACCGTTTCTAATAAACAGTATCGCGGATAAATTGTTTTTAAATCGACTATTTAACAGCACCCCGGTCATTAAACGATTTTTTTTCATGCCTCTCTTAATTCGTACGTAAATTTAAAAATAATAAATCATTAAGTATGCGATGCATAATTCAATATTTATTTTCAATCAGTACGAAATTGGCAATTTCGATAATGACCGGTCTCATGCATTATGCAAATGGCGCGTTGCGTATTAAATGTCGTTACGACATATGCCGATTTCGGCCAATGCATAAATAAAATTATTTTAAAATTGTTAAATCGGCCATCGAACGTGTTAAACATTGACGTTTCGTGTTTGAGGCAAATGTTAATCGAGTAGCCGCCGAAGATCTTTCGCTCAGATTGGTTGTTAATGACTGTCATGAATATGTAATGACGTTAAAAAAACATTATTGTAATATCATCATGAATTGTTATTGTTTTTATTGAATAATCAGCATTTAAATGTGATTTGATTCGTTTTCAGGAAACGAATTACTGTAATTAAATTTAAAACATAAATTATATAGCGTGATTGGGTTTAATTATTTCTTGAGAAAATTAATAAATTGAATGATATTGGAATACCGGTTGAAACGTTGCATGATGAATCTATAAATTTATCGACCTATTAAGAGAATTTAGTTAATTTTTAATGTCAATATTTATTTATTGATTTCAGATTGTATCAGAAAACAGGATGCATGTAAATTATGATCACAGAAAAATCCATAATATTATTTTTTAACATAATAGAATGATGTTAAAATGTAAATTTATGCAAAATCCTATATTAAACAAAAACCAAAGATTTTTAACCGAATGGAAAAAAATCCAGAAATTACTTCGTGATATAATTTATGTGTATAACATTTAAATTAATTATTTTCTGAATTAAATTTATTTTGATTAAAAGAATATCTTATATTAATTTCATGAACCTAAACAGGAGAAGAACCTTCGATATTATAAAAAAAACCTGAATAAGGCTCTTGTCTAGAGGTTCACGAGATCTTTTCTCTTCAAGTTATTACTTCAGATAATATAAAATAAATGTAGTCGTTTATAGATTGTGCTATGTAATTAATTAATTTAAAAAATCATGATAAAAAGTATTGAAGGTTTGAAGAAAGAACTTTTTAAGGTCAATTACAAAAAATATTTATCAAAATGAAAATATATCAACACTGGCAAGGAACCTTGCTGTATTTCCAAAACTTCATGAAGTCAAAAACCTATATAAAGTATAACCATAGGTTCTTTCTACAAAATTTATCGTACATTTAGTGGAAACAATCCTTTACCGTGGTATCCTATTTACCGTATCGTATTTTTTCGAAATACAACAAAATTGCTTTCCAGGGATTTCTGCCCTTTATTAGACAGATGTAATTTCTTCTTCTTTAGGTTGCCTTGTCCGTTTTCCATGTTTTTGTTTTTATTCTCCATATTATTGTCGGCGTGCTCGAACAATTTTGGAGCTCCCGACTTTGCAGTTTGTTTGAAACTTGGCCTGGGAAAACTACAGGCAAACTCTAAACATATTCATAAACATATTTTTTGCTAATATGTTAGCAAACGTATTTAGTTAATAGAGAATATTTATCTTATTTGCTGGGAGAGTGTGGTAAAGTTAAAGAGCATCTTATTAAATGAAATTTAATTGCTAAACATTTAAAATATTTTACCAATTCAAATCTAGTAGCAATAGAGGAGAATTTAATGAACGATTCTAAACAAAATGTGGCAAGTTTTGTTATTGCTAAGATAATTGCAAAAAGAAATAATCAGCTTTCCGATGGAGACTATATTAAAAATCGCAAAACTAAAGTGTGTAAAATTGTATGTCCTGACATTAAACTGTTTTAATAAGAATTTAATATATTGGAAAAAATCTGAATGATTTATTATTATTAGTATTTACATTCATAATATGGCAATCTATATTTGATAAAAATTTTCATACTTGAACGTACTTCTAAATTAAAAATAAAAAACGATTAGAACTTCATTAAAAGGTTTTATTTACTTGTATAATAAAATGGTAAGTTTAACAACTGATGGAGCATAAAGGAAAATTCGTGATAAAATTTAGGAAAACTATCCTGATCATAATTTAATTACAATTCATTGCATTATACGCAAGGTATTAAAACTGGATCACGTCTTATTATTCTATTATGAAACTCGTAAATTTAATACGGTCGAGGGGCTTAAAACTGTCAGCTTAGTAGTTTTTAGTTCAGAGATATTCCTTATCTTATTAAAATTCGATGGCTTAGTTGTGGAAAGGATATCGCGGTCTTTGGAATTTAGGGAACCTCGGGAACGGTTGACACTTCATTTTTCATAAAATATTAAAAATTTGCAATGACTAGAAATAAGATTTTTTTTTTCTTATTTAATTTCAAGATTTTCATTTCGGGCTTTTGGTTTTGATCGAAAATATCAGCTCGCCGAAAATATTTTCACTAAATTTTCCAACATTCAACTTTCAACTCTCTGCTCGTCTTTAAAATTTAAAGCAAGCTTTCCATAATACAATAACATTTTCTCACTACTAAATTATTTTAGTTAAAATCGATCAATAGCTTTTTCTGAAATTAAGAGGCAGTTTTAGATTCAATACGGCAACTTCAATTCCGGGACGATTCCGGCCAATTTTGCTCAGCTAATATAAAGATCCATGTCAAGTGCCTCATAGGAAATTATTTTTTTTCCATCAATCAAAATTTTACAAGTTTTGAAATAAATTAAAATTTTAATGAGCTCAAGACTCATGTTTTTTAACACGGACCCGATCCCGCGTTAGTGCGGAAATTTTCGTAAATGGTAAACACCCGCTCCCGCACTAACGCGGGTTCACACGAAACGTGTTATCTAATGCGCTACAAAGGCTTTCTTTTAAAGTTTTACGACTGGACACAGTTTCATTCATTGCTCTGCATGCCCTTTGTAAAATATATGACATATGTATTGGGTTGATGCAAAAGTAATGACCGTTTTTTCCATATACAATTAAACATTTTTTTTTAGATTTGTATCATTTATTTAATCAATTATTTCATTTCCATCCGTTCTTATAACCTTCTCCCATCTTTCTATCAACTTATTAATACCATTAGTGTAAAATTCCGTATGGATGCGAAAAGTGTAGTAAGGGATGTTTTTACCTGCTCTATTGTATCAATTTTTTTATCATTTAAATTTTTTTGCAGTGATCGGAATAAATTAAAATCGGAAGGAACAAGATCTGGAGAATACGGTGGATGCTTGATAACATCCCAATTCAACTCATTTAGCCTGTGTTGAGTCATCATAACCACATGTGGTTTATGCGTTGTCGTGATGAAACACTACCCCTTTTCTGTTTACCAATTCTGGTCCATCCTTTTGAAGGGAAAGCATCCTTTATACAATGGAATCATTTAAAAGAAGATACTATTCATCATTTCTGAAGAATATTTTTTTTTACCTAGAATCATAAAAAACGGTCATAACTTTTGCATCAACCTAATATTTATTTATGGTTGAAAACTGTCCTGAAATAATAGATTATTTGATCGAAAACTTTCCAGTACTTACACATCGACTGAAACTAATTTAGGTTTTTGTTTATCCATTCAACAATATAACTTTTTTAGAATATTTATGTGGCACAACCCGTCACATCCTTTACAAAAGCTAAAATTACCTACATACTACATAAAGATATCTATTTGTTCTTTATCGTCGAAAATTTTATTTTTTATCTAAATATTCTAATAATCTAATATAAGTATACTATACGTATAATACTTCTCTTTTGACCAAATTATCTCCAATAGAAAAAAAGTTATTAAGCATTTTTTACAGAGCGGCGCAAAATCGCAAGATCGATAAAAAGATGCGGGTTAAGGTGTAAGTGTCGCCTGAAAACAGCGGGAACTTGAGTGCTAATACAAAATTCATATTTTTTAAATTAAATCTACAATCTTAATCGATATCTTTAAAATTATTTTGATGCCTAGTGGGTCGTTTATACAGATTATTGTTATTAGTCTAAGTTTCATCAGCATGCTAACTAGATACAAGATCGAAGACAACCAAAGTATATGAGATTGGTATCGGCCGAATCGACATCCCTCTTGCCTGAAACTTATGCAGATTGCGGCGGGCACGACGTCCGGCCATGTTTCTAGTTTAGTCCAATGTTCGGATTATAAGATACGCGATTCAGATCTAATTCGAATCCAGATCCCGGGCTGGACCAGCTCGTGCCGCCTCCATATAAGAGCGACACAAAGAGCGCCGCGTCGCGTTTCTTAATCGCGATACGACTAGTTTCACCTGATTTCGCCCATTATCCGCCAATGGCGAATCGATACAAAAACCTGCATGTGCAGTAGATGTTAATCGAGTTTCGTTTTTGCTTTCATCTACGGAAAATAGCGATATAAAAGAAAATTGTAATACAGCTGATGTTGTGCTACCCTCTGCATTTCACATATGACATATATTTATATTGACGTTTAAATTATCTGAATATTAAAGTAGGAAAGTACTTAAATAATCTATAATGTTAAGTATCAAGTATGAAAAACAATTCTATAAAAAAAGCGCTATTATGAAATTGTCGGGGCCATCATAAGTTTACAAACAGTTATTTGCATAACGAGTTTTTTTGCATAGGCGTCTTCGATTGCATTATCAATAGAAAAAAAAGATGCGAAGAAATCTTCCTATAATTAAACGATTAGTTGATATAATACTTTATTTAGGAGCAAAAAATTTTAAATAAATGTTATTTTTAGACCTATGATCATTCGCATTTATGTCAAGAAAATAAATACAATGAAGAATAAATATAAACACAATTGAATTATTTACATCAGCGGTTGCCACCGTAATCAGTATCCCCCATCGTCGTCTTTGATGAGATTTAAGCAGGCGTTTTTTATCCATGCTAAATTTTGGGAGACTATAGCCTCTAAATTTGCATAAAAATTAGGAAATTAGGAAGGAAGGTTGGAAAATACCACGGATTGATCAATGATAAATTGTTTAGGAAATCATTGATCGGCTTTTACAATTAATTGTTTACTATTTGGACACAGAAGTTCGTTAGCTATTAAAGGGTATCATTCTTAAAAGATTTTATGACCTCAGTGATTAATTTAGGACGTTTTAATTGAATACATATATAAATTGTTACGAGAAAATGAGAAATGATACAGTATATTTAATTGATTTATATACTTACTTTACTTATTATGTCCTAAGATTTAATCGAATTTTATTTATGTTCTTTTTTTCAAATTTTTCCTGAAGATAATTTACTGACAATCGATTTTGGTAGTGGAGAATTAGAATATTTCTGTGAGTAAAAAATTACTACAATTATTTGAAGATAGGATTTAATCGTTAATCGTTTGTTCAAGTAATAAAGTTATTTTTACTTGGATCTTAAAAATAAGATGTGGCTATGGGGAACCCTAATTTGGAGATACGTGAAGGATTTATGAAAAGATTTGAAAATGTTTTTTAGTTTGAAGGTTAATTTACTATGTACTGATTGATTTATATAATAAAATTAGATGAAACAAATCTACAGCTGCACTTAGATGACTTGTATTTGATCAAAGCAGAGGTGATTCTGCGTTCATGTCAAAATTTTCCTTGTTCAAACAAAATTCAAAGATAATTCTATTAGTTTTTAAATCTTTCCTCTGTGGAAATAAAGAATGACGACATTCTGTTATTTTAAAGCATTTGCTTAAAAAGTAGATTTTAGGATGTCCTCTACACGATAATTTCAGATTTAGCCTAATGACCTCATCAATGTTGGCTTTAAAGGGATATTCTGAGACTATAAAGTTTTTAAGAGTATTTATTGCTTTGATGATTTAAAAATGTGAAAAATATCTTTAATAGAGCCATTTTCAACATCATCTAAAAGTGTTTGCCATCTCTATCTCAATTGTTTTAATGCCTTATTGTAAAAACTAGTTTAAAATTAAAATATATATTTTATTTCTGTAGTTTGAATTTAAAATTTAATCTTCACTACAACATTTAAAATATTTATACATAATATTCATATTTATTTGAGTTTGTGTATGATGAAAATAATATTTAATTAAATTTTCATGTATCAATTTACTATGAAATGTGACTTCAATTTACAAACGAGTAATTTCTAGACGTTTATACTAATACCATAATTAATAATATCAATCATAATGAATTACAATAATTAATTTTCATAGAATCTATGGTAATTAGACGTTGAATTTATAACTGCGATAATAATTAATTGAATTGCAAATGTGTCGGAGTTTGAACTCGTGATTCTCGACGAACGTAACTGTCGTTCAGCCCACATCAGCTTGTGCATTCAATTTCGGACGTAATGAATTTAAATATTAATTGAAACACTTCCAATATTTGTATTGTCGACGGGACACAGCTTCTCACAGTTCACAGTCGAGATATGATAACCTTCGCACGTTTTCGAGCCGTTTAAATATGTGAACGTGCCGCCGATAAATTACGCGAGGCGTCAAATTGAAAAATTGCAGAAAAAATGCGTCCGTGAATGGGTCGCTGCGAAATTTTTCAGACCAATTTGTATGAGTCATGTCGCCTTTTAAATTAATAAAGCGATTTTTCTCGGCGGTAGCCGCGCCGTTTAAATGTTGATGTATTGCGTTTGTTTTAATGAAACAATAAATTGCGAGGTGACTCGGTTGTGGGCGTTCGGTGGCTTTCATTCGGTGACGTCAAACCGCTATCACTGTCAATGAATAACAGAATCTGCTTCAAAATTATCTTAGGAAATATACAGGAAAATTTGATACAGCTGAACCAAAGAATTCAGGAACTATCGTGGTCATTTAAACGAGAGAGAAGCACACACAAAATGCACGAAACTGTGTTGCTTTTGTCCAGAAATTTACAAATAACGAATGAGGTATGAGCAGGTGAATTTTCGTGGTGCATTTATCAAGTTTCCTACCTGAAAATTCCATGCATATTTTTTGATAGCATGTTTAACTCTTTCATTATAGTAATCAAAGCAGGGGCGGCTCGTCCATATACACTAGAGAGCTGCAGCATTCCAAACAAACTGCGGAAAAATATATTTATATCATCATCATCATTCGTCAGCCTTAAGGTTCTCAGTCGTTGAGGGCATGGGCTTTACCAAACTCTCGAATGACAGTCGAGGCCAAAGGAATCTGAGTCTCACACGTGACGTGAGGGCTTCTCTTTCGTGTCCATTCCGCGGAGACCCAAGCTGTCTTGGTATGCGTTTTTTGTAAAGAGTTTTCCTCTCTTAGCCATATATATGGTGCTTTACGATATATTAGTTCAGAGCTTGCTTGAATCAGGTTCCATTATATGTGCGCCTTATGACGTCTCGAATTTAGAAAAAATCGATACAGAAAAAATCTTAGATATCTCTATCTACATGAGGGAGTTTATCCAAGTGTATACTCCAGCGCATGGGTACAGGACTGCTTGTGGTATGTAACCCTCGAGAAAAGAAGGATGATCTACTTTGCAAAGCATTTCTTCAAGCTGTTGGTTGGCGCAGTACATAACTCCATTATACTATGCGAGTTGCCCTTATGGGCGCCATCTCACTACCATCGAGCTGATTCGCGTGTACTTTTTCTTCCGCCAAATATGAGGACAGGTGCTCTCAGAAACTCTCCGGTAACCACCAGAGCTATTACTCTGCTTAAGCACTTGGCTAATCATGCTGATATTTTCGTAGTATTTTTATTTTATACAGTTTTTATTCATTTGCATATAGTTTTTTTATATTTTTATTTACATTTTCTACCAACCACGCATTGTCTTTTAATAATAATAATTAAATAAATAATAGTATTTGAAAGTAAATCGCCTCAGCGTGGAGTTAGTGGGAATCGGCCTCGATGTTAAAGTGTTAGAGAGCTATATTTTTCACGTCCAAATATTTTGAAATATGATTTATTCGCTGATCACATGGAACGCGTATTTTTTTCGCATTGTATTCGCATATATTCCGGTGACATTTGATTTAGTGCCCGTTTATTTTTCCTAGTTAATCAATATGGAGCACGGTTGGTATTCGGATGATCCATACTAAATTGTTAAATATTTTCGATACGAACGGAAGCGTCAAAGGGAGTTTTTAAATATTTTTTCTCTGGGGAAAAACTAAATGCACCATTTACGTTTTTCGTGCTCGATTCCAAACTGCACTTTCATGGAGCTGGGTTTGGTTTTACTCTTAAAAAAATCTCTATGTGTGTACGTAATTGGACACTCAGACATACTGGGTCCGGCTGATGTATGCAAACGATTCGCGAGGCCAGGCCGACCGCGTAAATCGGACAGATAGCCGCGTCCGGACAAAGTATGCCGGACGGGGGTGTCCGGGGCCAAAGAGGATTTAGTCCGGTGCCGGTTTTCCGGATCGCCGGAGAAAATTTTATTTCCACTCCAATAAAACCAAACATTTTATGTCAAAGGCTCGGCCCCGGGGTAACGGGATAGGCGCCGTCGTATTCAAATAGGCAGCAAGTCGGATCGGGAAAGGGAGAGCCATTTAATTTGCGCTAAATGTGATGTATCGAAAGTGGGGCCACGAAATTCGACTTTTGGCGCGAAATATCGGTATTGCGATCACTTAACTTTTCCCTTTTTTTTCCTAGTATGAATGCAAATTTTTATTGTGTTTATGTAAATTGAACAGCATCTCAAAATAGGTCAAACGATATCATAATATGTGATATCGAACGTTTCGATAGCCCCAATGAATTAATCAACAGCTTGAGATATATGTTTATTTTATGTAAGTATACTATAGCAGAGAACGTTTATTTCTTCATCTGTAATAAATCTTTCAACGAAGGTGTTACCATATAGTTTCTCAATCAACGAGTTTGCGGAATATTTGTTTTCTTTTAATAAAATCTTCATATTTATTCATCAATATTTATTTTATCTAATTTAATGCACAAATGCAAGAGCGATTACGAGACTTTCCAAATAAGGAAAAACTAGATTTCCATAAAAAAATGATGTGTCAAGTTATACAGTAAAACGTTTTAAATACATATACGAAATTCTTTTATTCTTCGATATTATTTTGCTCTCTGTAAAGTAGACATCATCAGATCTATCTTCCAAGCACTTCAGGGACGCTCATTTTTGGAATTCATCTCTTTGATGTTAATGTCATACTTTATGCTTTTTTCATCTTCGAGAATAGAAAGAAGTCACAGGGAGGTTTACAAGTAAAACTATATTTTCGGCCAAAAGTTGAAAAAATCTCTAAATCGTCCTCGTCTAAATAAACTGTTGCCTAATAAATGCAAATTTACGTAGTGGCTGGGTGGAAAACGTTCGTTCTGTCAAAAACAGTTAAAGGCGTTTCGTCCATATACACTGCGAAGCTGCAGCACCCCCAACCAAATTGAGGAAAAATATATATGCGTTATTGATTATTAGAGACACGTATTTTGGCATCTATTTTTAAAAAAAAATAGCGTTTAAAATGACAAATTTTAGCATCTATTTCGCGTTTATTTCTTAATTACGAATTTGAAGTTAAAAAGTCTAATTTATACATATTTTTTTAAACGATATACAATAGATTGTTATAAAAACATTTGAAATTAAATAGAAATCCAAGAATACACCGATTAAAAATTATATAATGATTAAAATTTATTAAAGTTATCATCGATTAATCATCGAGCATGTTTCTATTGATGATTGTTTTAATCTAGGCCGTCATCGTTCATTAAATTGTACGTAATTAAAAACCGTTCTGCGTCAACACTATTTGCAGGACACCAAGTTGATTGAAGGGGCAGTATTGCCGAATTCTTCGTGTTTCATCTTTGTTGCAAGTAAAAGTTGAGCCATTCTTCAAGAAAATCGATATATGGAAAATTTCGCATCTATTTCTCAATTTTCAAAATTTCGCAATTATATCGCATTTATCGCTTCTATCGCTTCTATGTCGCATTTATCGCAAAATGCGATAATCACGTATCTCTATTGATTATGTATTATGTATACGAAAATATAATTTATATTTATTAACTAAACTAAACTAAACAGTGGCCTTATAACCCTGGGGCGGGTCTTTGCCACCTGGAGGACACCTCCGTCTCAGTCATGATGTCATGACTGTAGACAGACGTTCTCCAGGTTATCTAGGCTCTTCGAATACGGGTCAGGTCGCCAGCCAAAGCCCGGGAATCGAGCTGTCACGCGCGGATTGTAACAATAATAATCAGACGAGGTTATGGCCAATTCGTATTTAATTCACGGTCTGATCGGGTGCTACGGGCACCTCCTGTAGCACACACGTCACCAAATTGGCCTGGATAGCGGCCTGGCTCCTCATAGCTCCGAAGAATCCACGAAACTACGATTGTGCCCAACCGCCATCGCCACAACATCTAATACCGGCACGCGACAACACTCGACTCTTATTTATTATATTTATTAATCTGGTCGGTGCCTAAGCGGGTAGTGATACTCCGCGCGATGTAGTACAAGAGCGCTGCCTGCTTGTCAGCGTCATGTGTTGGACGGATGCGGGCTGGTAGCGGAGTGCGGGGAGTGGGTCTTGTTAAGCACCGTGTCGCGCTGCGACTCGGTGCAGTCATAATAACTTACAGCTTCTTTAGCCATGTGCCACTCGTCGCTTATTTTGTTATTGTTAATATTATTTAGTATATTTACTTCACTTTATTTTTAATATTTCAAATAAAATACGAGCGAAATATACTTTTTTTTAATTTTTAATATTAATACCCCCAAATTTTTTTTTACGGTATCTGTTCTACAGATTATCTAGTAATAAATTTAATTTGGATGCGACTTTTGGTGATTCAAAAAGCTAAAAAATCAAGAACATATAAAGTAACAGATGTAAGAAATCCTTTGTTTTGTTTATTATTAGGCAGCTAAGGAACAAAAGAAAATGGATTCCGGAAGTAAGAGATTTTTTAAAAAGTAAGATATTGCCACAGAAAGCTGTGCTGTTAAGTGGCATTAGGTAGTTAAATATTCTAAATATTAAGATCATTATTTAATTTAACCTATTAATCAAGAGATTAATTCTTTAACCCTTTCCACTATGTCCACTTTTAGTCGAATCTCTCATTATATATTTTTCCAAACTTATTAAAAAAGATATATTCATTGAAAAATTAATAAGAAACATCTATTGGGTTGGATTTGATATTCGATAAAAAAAGACATTATTTTTTTTTAAATTAAATAAAATAAACTTGGTTCGAGTAGTTTAAAGGTCAATGAAACGACATAGTACTTTTCTTCCTGAAACCATTTGTAACGAGGTTGACGATTTGATTAAATTCTTTACTTACATACAGTAAAACAAAATAAGTCAATAATACTCGTTCGATCATGGCAGAAAATTTTACCAAATATAAAGATAAAGAATAAAACAAAAAGAAAGAGTTTGGATTATTCGCGAGGTCCCTCCCCACCATTAGCGCGGATGTTAGAGAGGGTGCTGTAAATATGAAAATGGTATAATAATTTTTTTCTAGGATACAGTGAATATATAAAATATAAATTCTAGACATTATTTTATCAATGGTTTTAATTATTTGAAAATATCAATGAAGGTCTGAAATTGACATGGAAACAGTCTAGACATGTATCGAACAGAATATATATTGGCAATGATTTTATTTTACATTAAATTTACCACGAATATTTTTTGTAATAATAATAAATAATTGCATAAGAAATTATCATCCATCTGTTCATTATTAAAATATCTTCACAAAAAATTAAATGACGATATTCGTCTTAACGTGATTTAAATTC
Source organism: Philopotamus ludificatus (assembly GCA_022495035.1). Classification (NCBI taxonomy): domain Eukaryota; kingdom Metazoa; phylum Arthropoda; class Insecta; order Trichoptera; family Philopotamidae; genus Philopotamus; species Philopotamus ludificatus. The sequence continues at coordinate 52,451 of JAGXCT010033017.1, read as the reverse complement.
TATCAAATATGCAAATATTCTGAAGGTTCTGTATATTTTTTTTCTAAATAATTACGTAGAGACGCTGCACTCGTATTCCGGATGAAATGTTAGCATGGGATTAAAGTGTCCCGTGTCGGTAATCGCGGGGTTAAACTGAGCCATGCGTTTTTCAGGATGAAATTTTCATTTACCTGTTTTGCTATAAATATTTAGTCGTTCGGCTTCCTTCTTTTGCGGAATCATCCGCCTTTTTCCGAATTATGTAGGGGGCATGCTGCAGAAAAAATTGCTCCCATTAGTCACGTGGCATCCGGGAAATGGAGAAGATTTTGCTCGGGATTTTCCGGGCGCTTTTCTCGCGCGCGCACTTCTCCCCGTAGCGCTAAATGATTCCGCGCCCCTAACGAGGTAACTGCTTGCATTTCAGCTGTAATTGCACACCCTGATGCGAATATTATATCCATTTTTTTCATCAACTATTCGAAAAATTTAATATAAATTATAAACATGAATAATATATTTTTGTTATTGGAATATCTCGGAAATATTATATTTAATTGAAAAAAATCGTAATATTTATATTATTTAATTTGCTTGTTTATTAAAGTATATATTTGTATGCGGATAAAGAAGGTATTCAACCGCAGAGCAAATACGCCCAAGTATATATTTATTTATTTTTTCTAACGATTGATGTTTACCGAGAAAAACAAAGATGTTTCACTGGTCAAGGAATGTATGGGCTGTCCCTTACCCTTTTATATTTGTATTAGTCAATAGCCATGTCACAGGCGTAAATATCCACTCTGCTTAATTAAGTGCTTTCTTTTAGCACAACGTATCGATCCGATGGAGAAATGGCGATTTTATCCGTGCGAAATTTTATATACATATTTATTTTTAATCCGGAAAATGGATTCGCGGTATAATATGATCGTTTAATATGTTAATGTGCAATGGGTCAACTCTGAAGAGATGTCAGTAATGTTTACTCGATCTCAGTGGAAAGTGCATTAATAACATTGTTTTGCCGATAGTTTTGCCTATTATTCTGCACAATTTCTGCCGGCATTGTTTTGCGGTATCTGCTAATGGCGTCCGTCGTAATTAAATGAGGCAGAAGTGCTTTTGATTTATGGTTTAGTGCAGTGGACCATGTCGTTAAGTACACGTTGCCGATAATGAAAATCAAACCAACAACACAATCTGAGACGCCCTAGTCCGGCCCTGTGACGTTCGCCTCATTAATTATAAGATTAGGGGAACCCCAAGTCGTGTGTGTGTATTGCCTCATCGGCGGCAATGTCTTTTATTGCACTTATTTCTCGTCGAGGCATTATAATAAATAATTAATTATTTGCGGAACATCCTCTATAGCTATGTGTTTAGAATTGATTTTCTAAGTTTTGATTCTCGGGGCAGTGCTGCTGAAAGCTCCACTTTTCAGTGTTCCAGGCCAATCCCCCGAGTATTCCCGAATGTTTGTTCAACCTTAGTTACTCATGCATTGTGCCTTCTTGTTCTTGTAAATAAATTTATATGTACACATATACTATTTGTCTATATATAATGAAATCCTTTTAAAAAGTATTTAATAAATCATTTTATATTATAAATTCCCTGTTGGTTTTGAAAGAAAATTGTTAAATTAAAGTTTAAAAAAATATATAAAATTACGTCACCTATAATTTTCTTATATTTATGTAATAATTAGCATCAAAAAATTGTATTGCGGAATATATCAAATACAATTTAAGAAAAATATGTTCTCATTCCTCAAACTTCATTTTAACGCAGATGGTAGACGATTCACAGTTTACTGAATATATTTTGAAATGATGGATAGTTTTTCTGCGATCGATTTTATTTATTATGCCGGTCAGTAGGTTATTTTTCGATCAACTACAAAGTTCAAAACTATTTTTTTGAAAATAAATAGCAATTACTTCTCTCTCAACTCTTTTAAAAATATCTTTATAAATAAACAGCATATATTTAATGCTTTTTCTTGAATTTTTCCCGCTTTTTAAAAATCAAATTCTCACGCTTTATCTTATACAAATTTCTTTAAACCGCTTTTGACTCCTTCAAAAGTCTCTTCCACGTTGGTAAAACGTGTTTTTTTTCATTTTATTTCATGTATGTCCTTTATATTACGTATTTTTGTATGTCCTTAATCATATTATTTTATATTTTCGGTAATAAGAAAATGTCTCAAGGAGTTTAAGCCTTGAATCCGGTGAATACGGAAGCTAAGGCATCAAAACAATGTTGTTTTTGGTAAAAATATCCGCAAGTAAAACTTGCCGAGTATTCAGCATCCTATAGTTCTATCAAACCTTGTGATTAACTGTAATCATTAAAACATATCAACAGATTTGTACATAAAATTCAAGAGATAGTAGATCAAATGTTTCTAAAAATCAATCCAGGACAATAAAACCTTTGACTTCCGAAAACCGCGAAATTCAAATTAAACCCATTTTTTTTCTCGGTATTTATTATGATTTCTATTAAATATAATAATATATGACACAAATTGAGATATTTTCTTTATTTAATCTTTATATTTGTAATGGTTTTACACGAGTTTTTCAAAATTGACCAAAATTGGGTATATAATGGGCTAAAAGTTAGAATACTAAAACATAATAAACAGTTTAATTCAATACAATTAACGAACCTACAACAATGATAAATTATAATTTATATGATCATCATAAAAAAAAGTTAACTAAACTTACTCGTAAAATTTGCTGCTAAAAAACCACTGCTCATTTCCATAAGTTCGAATTTTAAAAATACTGCTCCTCACACTTTTTATCTATTGCCTGATGCAATCCAAATTTATATTCGTCAATGGGTTATGGAGTGGGGATAAAAAACAAAATGTTCCAATATTGTAACACTATGAAAAATGGGATAACTAATCACAAATATATTTAATTAGTAGATTTATAATAATAATACATATTTTAGTTATTTATTTTTATTTTATGAAGGAGTGTTTCATTATAAAATATCTACAAACGATGGTAATCATAATAACACCGACATTATTCATCTATTTATACCGCCATAACAATAAAATGTTGTCATTCAGACGGGCAGTGTTCCTCCACGGGGTTTGGAGCAAGAATTAGAATCAGCGCTTCCGGCATCGTGTATTGCATGGATGCGGGACGGTAGCGGAGTGCGGGGGGAGTCTCGCCGCTAAGCGCCGTTTCGCGCTGCGACTCTGTGCAGTCATACTGACTCACTGTAGCGCAGTTATACTGACTCACACCTTCACATATCACATATTTTATTATTATTATATTATTTAGTTTATTTACCTTACCGTATTATTTTATACTTCAAATAAAATATGAGCGAAATATATTAGGTGTAGTAAAAAGTCTTGTCGTATTTTTTAAATTAAATTAAAATTCATTTTTTTATACATTTATTGATTTATTTTCACAAAAAATAATTACCAATACATTATATAACCTTCTGTCGTCTATTTTCTAAATTTAAAATACCTTTCTTGAAAAATTCTGCTGCCTTGGAGTTAAGAAAATTAGAAATTGCCGATTTCACTTCACTTTCTGCTGGGAATGATTTATTTTTAAAAAAGTGTTTTATAGAACCAAACAAATGGTAGTCTGAAGGCTGTTCATGAGTAAGCAGGATGCAGTAAAGCCATCAAAACCCAAGTCATCCATTTTTTTTCTAGACAACTCCAGTGACATGGGGACTCGCATTATCGTGGAGGAGAAAGATTTTCTCCTAAAATTCCTTCTTTTCGAATCTTTCCCATTTTTTCAGACTCTTCTGAGTGATATACCACTTTATGCCGGTTATATTTGACAGTTCTTTGATGGTTATAGTTGGGTTTTTTTCAATTTCAGATTTAATGACAGCTTTATTTACTGCACAGGGTCGTCCACTTCGAGGCCCATCTTTTAGGTCAAAATTTTCGGATTTGAATTTTCTGTACCAGCGTTGACATTTTCTGACATCTAATACGTCTCCATAAATGTCTCAAATATTTCTTGTAGCGATAGTTGCGATTTTCTTGGAGTGAAACTGAAAGAGTATACAGTTTAGCAAATGGTCTTCTGAAGGAACAAATTCGACCATTGCGACTGGGTCGAGTAATTTTTTTTTGTATTGCACATAGGCGGAGACGTGTCTCGACAAGCACACAATAAAATAATACGTCTTGACTCGTCAAAGGACTAAAAACTGTTTCTAAAATTACCCTTTGAAAATACGACAAGACTTTTTACTACACCTAATGCTTTTATAATTTTTAATATTGCGCAGCATTCCCAAATATTTTACCAACGAGCCGCCACTGCTTATAAAGTCCTCGAAATTAATTCAACTGAAATATTTTCGTGTTTTTGCCAAAATTGTGGTAAAAAAATATCTGCAAATGTTTGATAAACGAATCTAAAGCTAAGTTTGGCCATCAAGTCGCTTAGAAATAAAATTTTATTTCCAGACGAAATAAATTATTATCTAACTGGTCAAAGTCGCAAGTTACCGCGTTCTAAATTAGTCAGTTCCGAATTCGTATTCCCATCCGGAGATTTCGCCAATACGTTAAAAACAAAACATCCGTGACATTGGCCACGATCGTTCCAAATGGCTTCGTTCCATATCCAACAAAAACAGAAACCCATTTGTCGAAGATAAAAAAAAACAGTCTCCGCATATTTCCAAAATGACCAAAATAATCTCCGATGAATGAACAATCGGCCAGAAATAATCGTACAGTATTTCCGCGGTAATAATTATCGCTAAGACTAATCGAGCGAGCCGGGGACGTTGACTCGGTTCATATCTTCAGATCACAGAATCCGAGTGACGAAACTAGTTTCATCGCTCGGCTGTTTGAACAATGTGTCACGCGAGACCAATTGTGTGAATGGCACGTGTTCTTCCTGAATGTGGAATAACTCAGTTTTTATCAACAACAAAAAATCTAATACACGACAATAAAACAATATAAATAATTCACATACTTGAGTTTCATGATAATTTTTCAATTATAACCCGAATGCCAAAATATACGGCCATCATCCGTTTAATACCGCAATTTTGTGGAGCAAACGTACATACAAAATTATCATTTTAAACTCGTGCTCGTTTGTATATGGAAATAATTTTATTTGCCCCATTAATTTATTTTAAACGCAACTTTGGCCATAACACATCGAAACTTGGGACCATACTATAAATTAACTATTTACATACTTACAATTAAAGTGCGAAAATGTTTATATCATACTTCACTGTGCCGTGAAATATTTACTCAAGTAAATAATTAGTTCTACTTGACTTTACCTAGAGTAAATAACTCAGATTAGTTCTACGTACTGTATACGTATTCGAATCAATATAAATAATCTATCTTTCTATATATGTTTAGTGAGATTTGCATAATTGAGTGCTATAAAATCAAATATTGTGTACCAGAAGTTTTTATTTTTCTCGAATGACTCTTTTAATATTTAAGTCTAAAGAATAAAAACAACAATATTCGCTTCTCTTGCTAGTGCGCGATGTTATTTCTCGCTCGCATCCGGTACGTTGTGACGAGTGCGAATGAAACGTGCGATTGACACGTGCTGCGAGAGCTCAGTCTCAAAGTGTTGTCATTTACGCGTCATTGATTAGTCAAATAAATCCAAAATATCGATCAAATTATGAAGCATAACATGAATAACTATTTTTATGCTTAAAATACTTAGGGTTTCTTAGAGACCCCCTTTAGACGATGCGGTTGTTTTCGAGCCGCTGTACAGTGGGACGGATCATGAATTCAACTGCCAAAAATCAGTAACTTCTTTTTCATTTGAGCTCGACTTATGAATTTTACAATACACCAATCCCTCGATTTACGCGGTAGATACGTTCCAAGAAACAAACGCTAAAGTAAGAGGATAGGTTCCAGAAAACCGCGTAAAACGATCCGAGGTTTTTTAATTGTACGAACAGTAGATTCATTTCTCGTGCGGCCCTTGAAAGATTTTACATTTTGACTAAAAGCGTATATGTATATCTTCAAATATATACCAATTAATGACAACGAAGCAATGCCAAATTTGTCATAATTATAATAATTATTTTAATATGAATCCTACATATTACAAACTAGTTGTTTAAAAATAATCTAAAAATAAATATTATAAATAATCATTGACTTTATTGTTCGCAATTGCGAAAAAAATAAACAACAATATCCGCTTCTGTAGCCACGGGCGCTATTTTTTTTCGCTCGCATCCGTAACGATGTGCCAAGTGCGAGTGAAACGTACACTAGTGACACGTGCCACGAATACTTGGCGGTCGGTCTATCGGTGGCGTGTCCTCAGTGTGCGACGGGACATCGTCGGGTGCGCGTGTCATTTACGCGTCATGTTAGTTAGTTAAAAAATCCAAAATATGAAGCGTATCATGAATAACTATTTTTATTCTTAGAATAATCCATTTTTTTTTTTAAAATCAAGATATTGATAAAGATTTCATCAATGTCTTGATTTTCGCTTATAAATAGGCCCCCTCCGGACGACGCGGCTGGTTTCGAGTCACTGTGAGGGATCGGTTAAAAGAGCGGAAGTAGTAAAATATCTTATTAATAATATATATATATATATATATATATATATATATATATATATATATATATATATTGTGCGCATATATAAATCCATTCCTAACGGATTTCTCACCTCAGAGCCAGTATACCCTGGGAAGGAAAACCCTAATCTGTTGACCAAAAATCGGTCTAGTCTCGATACTTTCGCTCCTCTTCCTTCTTTCTAGGAGACCCCTCTCTGAGGAGGTCTTTCCCAAGATGAAATGATTGCTATTGCGCGACAGGGCTAATAATCACTGCGACCGGCTACTTGGTGACCTTGCTCTTTAGCAGATGTAAAGCGTATGACGGTGATATATATATATAGGGTGTAAGTGTGTGGTCGTTTCGTTACTGTCACTCAACCCTCTTTACTCTGCCTGGACACAGTCGAGAGGTAAAATCCGATACCTCAACATGGTAGAAGATGTACGTCCAATGCCAAGCAATGGCTAAGAGAGGGAAACTTTACAAAACCGCATACTCAAGACGGCTCAACCCCGCGGTATGGATGGAAAGGGGAGCTCCTCACGTCACGTGAGACTCAGGTTCCTTTAAGACTACCATGCGAGAGTTTGGTAAGGTCCAGTTCCTCAGCGAGTGAGAGCCTTGTGGACTGGCAATGATGATGATGATGATATATATATATATATATATATATATATATATAAACATTCATATTTGAGAAGAAAGTAAAACATACCTTAAAACCTCTCATTTCAATAAAGATCGAACTGCACAGTATTTATTTCAATTAGCCAAAAGCTAAAATATAAGTATAGGATTCAAGATGCTATGGAAAAAATCTCAGCTATTTTTTTAATATATAGGAAACCGTCCTATAACACGGAATCCAACAACATGGTTCCACTGTAACACTTAAATAGAATCAATTTTTTTTGTGAATATATTAATCAAGATTTTCTTAATATCTTGAGTTGAAATGCTTGGATTTTATAATTTATAATGGAAAATAGACCCCCTTCGGACGACGCGGTTGGTTTCGAGACGCCGTGACGGATCGGTTCGATAATCTTTATCAAGATATCAATGAGTGTTTTCAGTATTTTTTTATACTATGTTTATTATACATGTTTTTTACATGCACAACATTTTTAAATTTGTAAAAAAAGGTTGCTCACCCCTGATCTATCCCATAGTGCGCCGTGACGGATGGGTTAAGTAAATTTAGATTAGGTTGAGTTAGGTTAAGTTACTATGCACTGCATCAATACAGTGTTGCCAGCTTCATTAAAATCAACCTAATTGTTTTGTTATACACAACAACGTTTCACATTTAACATTAATTTTAATTTTATTATTAATTTAAATATTTCTTAAATTAAAAAATGTATATATATAGAATTCATAGAAATTTATATTGTGTAACGTTTGCGCCGACCGCAGACATTGGAGCTTTATTATACTATATTTCAATATAATAATTTAAATTCTGAACGAGCTCTCTAATTAAAACTTGGATGAAAAATATTAAAATAATTAATGCCAAAAGCTTCACCGATCACATAGTCGTTGGAATAAAATCAATATGGAACTGGGACTAAGTTATCTAATTTTAGGTTAGCTAATTCTGAATAAACATCGTTATCGGCATCCAGATCCCAAGAGTTGACTATAACAGTTATTTTTAGATATGATCTGTTTATAAAATTACATGGGCTTCTGATTTAAAAAATGGTGAGTAATCGCTTCACGAAAATAATGAAAATCTTTTTTAATCTTAAAATAATATTCAGTGGAATTTCGTTTTTTGGTATCCGGAATTCACGTTTTTCTGCTATTTTCTTACAATTTCTACAGTTTCGTTTTATTTCAGTACATTAGATACCCGATTTTACGATTTTATTTAATTGTATTATTTACGACGATATTCTTGTTATTATATAATTACTTATAATTAAAACACAATATATAATAATTATTCTTTAGTATTTTTATCATCTATACTAGTTATTTGAGATTTATCAGCGATTGATAAGGTTTTTTTTTTTTTTATAAACGTACCCAGGTTAGATTGTCTAGTTTTTTGTTTCTTTTTTAAAAAAAAATCATAATAACAGGCAACAGCTTGCTGAATAAGGTGGCTTACCTTCACAGATCTATCACTGTCTAAGTTTATATATTAATTTTTTTATTTCCATCACTGATTTGCACAAAAGCGTAAAACAAAGAAAAAAGCACAAAAGCGCAAAACAAGAATAGCTTTTCTTATCGATTAATAGCATCCAAAGTTCTTTTATAAAAATTGGTTGGAGCTAATTTGGTTGATTTTCTTAATAAATAATATGTTTTAATTATTTAAAACAAAAATAAATCGAAACAAAATGTTTAGAAGTTTTTTCGGTAGATACATTCCAGATGCTATAGTTCAGTGCTTCCCAATTACTTTCATGTCACGGCCCCCTAAATCTGAAAGAATTAATTCCCGCCCCCCGCCAAAAAAAAATATTTTAAAGTTTTATTAAGATTATTTGCCAATAATATTATTACAATTATAATACACATATCCCTCGATTTACACGGTAGATAGGTTCCTGAGAAAAACGTGTAAATCTAAATTGTATATTTTTCAATGAAAATCCGTGTAAATCGAAAAGTACACAAAAAACGCATATTAATTTGATTGTTTTTAAAATACATAAATAACAATAAAATTATTCTTTAAAATAAAATTATATTTCTCCTCTTTTATTAATTAAACCTTTTTCCAATATAACTTTACTCATCGGCATTGAAAACCTGATTAGGAGTATATGAAATGATGGCAAAAAATTTCAGCAAATTTTGTTGATATTCTTGCGCTGCATCTATATATCGCCAGATGCCAGTTCACTCCATGTAGAGTGTCTTGATTTGAATCTTTCGAACCACATGACTTGTTGTGAAAGCCTGCTTCTTTTCAGATAAAGAAGAGGATGGTAACTTCTCTTTGATTTTTTCGTAAATCCGCAATGCTTTATTTGTAATAGCGTTGGTATCAATTGGCATCTGTTTTTGTGTTTGGTCCTCTATCCAACTCATTAGGGCCTTCTCTATGTTTTCCATTGCAATATCTCTGATATATGAAGTTGTGCTTGTATTTGTAGTGTTAGCTGCTACACTCTTTCTAATTGAGTTTTTATTTTTTTTAATGGTTCTTATTGTAGCTTCATTTATGCTATATAATCTAGCAACATCTATTACTCTTTCTCCATTTTCAAGTCAAGGATGAACCCCGAATGCACACCTACAGTGGAATGCACACCTACAGTGGAATGCACACCTACAGTGGAATGCACACCTACAGTGGAATGCACACCTACAGTGGAATGCACACCTACAGTGGAATGCATACCTACAGTGGGCGCACGAACAAATAAAATTATTATTATTGATTATTTTCAACATTTATTTTTAACTTTTTTTTAATAAACCGTGTAAAAGCGAAACCGTGTAAAAAAAGAACCTAGTAAATCGAGGGATCGGTGTACACATATTTATATTCAGCACAAAATCGTTTTTAAAACCTTTCCGCGAGATAAAGCGATCGTACTTCATCACATGATACAGTAAAACCTGCACTAAATACATCTCTGTGCACAAAATACTAAATAATCTTGTTTTTAATTTATTCTTATTTGTCATTATTTTTTTCTTTTATATTCTTATTTGTTCTCATTTTGTTATTATTTATTCTTATTTATTTTTATTTTGTTATTATTTATTCTTATTTTTTTCTTGTTTGTTCTTATTTTTTTCTTATTTGTCCTTATTTTTTTCTTATTTTTTTTTATTCCAACCATTTCAAGTCGAGATACTGATGAATTCTTCATTAATAACTTGAATATTTTTTTTAAATGGATTAATCTATTCCTTTTGTTGTTGTTAGTTGTTGTTGTGTATATAAATATGTTCTCATATGTGTTATTATTTAACAGACTTAAATATATAAATTCCTTAAATATGCTATGTGGAAAAATATTTATAAATGAATATTTGTACTTTGTACTGATTTTTTTCGCGGCCCCCGCGAGGAATCCTGCGACCCCCCAGAGGGCCGCGGCCCATAATTTGGGAAGCACTGCTATAGTTGATGTATAAAATGCAAGATAGGTCCTATTATTTAACCCTTTGTACTCGAATGCCGCCTGAGAAGCGGCATCGAAGTTATCCGTATCACTCGAATGCCGCCGCTATGACGGGCATGCAATAAATCAATTACGTATTATTTATAAAATTATTATTTTAGGTTTATAATATTCACTATACACCCTCGATTTACGCCGTAAATACGTCCCAGGAGAAAACGCGTAAATCGAGACTTCGAGTTCATACAAAAACGGATGATAAGTTCCAGAAACAATTTTGCCTGGATCTTATCGGTTTATCTTAATTCCCCTATCAGAAAAAAATCCAAATCTATGCAGACAATGCATGATTTGTTGCAATCGAAAAATAAACGGTAAAAGAATAAGAAGAGAAACGAGGTATTATTGCTATAAATGCGATGTTGGCTTTGCATACCATGCTTCGAAATTTGCCATACTTAACTTAATTTTTGAATAAAATGTTAAAAATACATCTTGTTACAGACGTCTGGTTACCAGAAGTGAGGGTAATCTTATGCAACATACGCGTTTGTGTAACACGTGCCACAAAATATGTATGATTTTTTAAAAAAATGTAATTTTTTTCTGACCGCGTAAAAGTGAAACCGTGTAAATTGGGTACCGCGTAAATCAAGGGATAGGTGTATTTATACACAATGATAATACAGTAAACCCCCCTATAACGTCGGGATAGGTTCCACGTAATAGGGGGGGACGTTATAGGGGGTTAAGGTTTTTCAATTTTATTTTTTGATTTAAAGGAAATCAGTAAATCAACACATTCCCTTTTTTTTTTTTCACATTTTTACGTGTTTACCATCGCATAAAACGCGCTAGCATATTTATTTATTTAAAGACAATGCGTGATTGGCATTACAGAATGACCCAGTTCGCCAATCACGCATAATACATAATAATACATGAGAAAAATTTATTACTTAAAATTATAAAATTTCTCTTTTATACTATTAAAATTATAAAATTTCATATAGGATATCAACAAAACGGCTATATTTGACATCGAATATATCCACATATTCGGCCAAATGGTTGAGCAAAGTAATAGCTAATATGATGAATAAATGTAATAAAAACTATTCCGGGAATGTGTTTTATTCCAACCACTAAGTATAGAATTAAACACCAAAGAAATCGACGCATATGGAAATAATTATTGTAGAGACCTTATTGTGAAATTAGATCATATCATTAATAAGATTAAGAGGTATGCACGTATATTACATAATCAAATAGTTAAAACGTGAGCATCGATTTACTCTGATTATAATTCGTTCCATGGATATAAAAGTAGAAATATTTTCTTTACTGTATGTGTGAATATCCCTGAATGCTCTGATAGCCTCGTGCCGATAGCCTCGTTCCGATGAATCACCAAATATTTTTATTTAGTTTCGCCGGGTGCGTGTCGATGTCAAGCGATCTGGAGCTACATTATGTCATTGCGCGAACGTTATAGGGGGGTTCGACGTTATATGAAAAAAACGCCGCAAACGTTATAGGGGGGAACGTTATATGAGAGGACGTTATAGAGGGGTTTACTGTATTGCACTAATCCAAACTAATAGTTTATTAAATAACACGTGTTAAGGTATCGAGGACTTAAAAAAGCTTCCTTACCTTTATAACTTATAAGTTATAAAGGTAAATGAATATAGTTTTCGTATTAATTTATTATAAAAAAATATCTAATGTTACAGTAATTTCTTCAATTATTTACGAGCTTTTTGTTTACAATTTACTTACAATTTCGTCATAATATAATTTTGATATTATTGAAAATTCTTCTCTCTAGAAATACATATTACTTGCATATATGAAATGCGGGTTTTGCTATGCCGCAAATATTTTTCATAATACGACCAAACGTGCACAAAGTCGACTCAGCGAGTTAACAAGAGCGTGTGCTTTTCAAAAACAAGGTGTATGAAGTACACACACCCGACTCGGCTTTTGTGATACAGTAAACAAAAAAATATCACCATCTTTCAGGAATGCAAGGAGACCCTCGTGAGCCAGACATGCCAGTCACGATTTGTCAAACTTAAACTAAACATATATATATATATATATACCACATTTCGAGATTAATAAAGTGCCAGAATTCTCATGTTTGAATGCGAAACGTACGTCAAACCCACGTCCGATCCAATCAAGTCATTTCTAGATATATCTCCCAATATTGTACGTATTATCATTTTAGGAATTTATTCCCTGCTCAATCGAGCATGAGCCAAAACGACTGGAGACATAAATCACGGGGTATTTAAGAGATTTGGATGACGTGATCGAAGCAATTTCGATGTATCAAAAATCCCATGGAGCCGAGACAATCTTTATTCTATAATACACCGGTATGTTGTTATCTAACACGACTGTAAGCTTTTTGGGCGCTGAACAAATATTGTCGCAACTCCTCATATCACACGCTCGGTGACGCTTTCTTGTAGTAATTTTCTGGCGATTTGACTGGAATAATCTGGGGTTCACCCACGCCGGGTAAACACTCGCTCTCCCTCCTTTCCATATTCTAACGCGGGTGAATTATTTTTTTATCGTGGCGCAATCAAACCCCGGGCCGAGTTACGAGTGGCATTTACGGCCAGCTCTCTTCTCGCGCCGGTAAATCATGCTTTCGGCCGGGGATACTTTGCACTTTCGGCCGGGACAATTGTGCATGTAGCTCATATAAACCACGTCAGCCAAAGCGCATTATGCTCGTTACGCGCGGCTTATCCTACTTACCACGTGTTCTATCAACAAAAGTAAAACTGCGCCGTAAGCTCTCCAGAATGTGGAGTGGAGACTATCCCGTTGTGGCGGCGGCGGCGCGAAGTGGCGGTTAAATGGTGATATGCGACGGTTTATTAGCCGCCCCGAAATATTTTTGGGATTGAAGTATAAATTGCTTCATCCATAGAGTGAAACTGCCCGTTGATAAAATCTTTATTTCATTTTTGACGGCATCTTAATTTTTAACGACACTCTATTTATACCCGGGCTTGTGTTTTCCAGTCAGTTCTCCTATAACGAAGAAATCGGAACGACGTTATAGAAGCCAAGGCACTGTGAGGGTTTACGCTCCGAGGTAATGAAAGATTTATTCGATGACATTCGTATTTATTTTGCACTTAAAATACAGACATAAAGCGAGTATGAATAGTACAGATAGTAGCCATCGCGTCGGTTTCAATATGTCGGAAGTGATGACGAATGAAAACTGCAGCACTAGCACGAGCGAAGTCTGCGAATTGCGGCCATGGCGCGAACGAAGTCAGCGCTTTGCGGCATCGGAGAGGGCGTTTCCTTGGCCGACGAGCATAGCTCGGCCTGTATCTTCGTCTGACACTCGGGTTTCAACAGTGAACCCACTGCTGATAAATATTTTAGCATGGTTATTCAACCCTTTCAATGCGGCGGGTCTAAACACGATTCTGCATCTGAGTGCGGCGCCATTTGGACCAAATTATTTTTTTGGCGAGGTAAATTTGTATTCACCGTTTACCGCTATATTAGACCATTTTCCTATAAGAGATTTATGCAAACATGTTAATTAGGATATGTTCTTCCATCTCAACTAAAAAAATAAACTCGATTCGCTTTATTTTCGTAATAATAAATCGAACAAAATATCAATTGCTTAAACAGAGATTAAGTGAGAAAAAAATGGGAATGCGAATCAAAATCAAAAATGCCAAATGCAATTTTCTTATACCATTACATCCGTACACGTGTATGTAGAACATAATGTACGTGGAACACCCTTAACAACCCCCGAGCTGAGATACGTCACCGATACAACTGCGGAGATTTGAATGAGACACCACGCGCGATTTGAATCGTTACTATTCATATTTACATATTACATGGTTCCTATAAATTTCTTGTGATGTTGTATATTTATTGATAGCTGTGTTTATTAGTTGATTTTTAAAACAAACACCATCACTTAACTAGGTCTAGTTAACATGTAACGACAAGTTAAAGTTTTAAAGAATCTCGCGCATGTACGACATGCGGCCGCACCCTGGACACGATTTGTATGCGCATGTACGTCATGCGCCCCGCACTGAAAGGTTTAACTGTGGATGAGCTACCCCTGCTCAATCTCAAGGCCTGGTCGACTTCCGATTCGTCGGGGTAAAGTCCAATCCTTTGCCATTATCTGACGTCAAAGGGGGCGGTTCTTTGATATTTTAAAATAATTCATTCTCGTCCATAAATCTCATTGATGATCGTCCTTGTAGTTTGAATTGTAGGCCACCTGCACTGCTGCGTTGGAATTCTTCAGTTGGAATTACTCTATATTGCCCTTCTTTATTCTCCGAAGACACAATAGTCATTGTCGACTCCCGATAGTATTTGTTTTATTGTTTCCTGGTGGTCTATATCAGTGCTTCTCAATTACTTTCATGTCACGGCCCTCTAAATCTGAAAGAATTAATTTTATTTATATTTTATAGTTTTATTAAGATTATTCGGCAATAATTATTACAATTATAATACGCATATTTATATTCAGCACAAAATCGTTTTAAAACCTTTCCGCGAAATAGCCATCGCACTTCACTATGATACAGTAAAACTCCGTGCAACGAATACATTTCTGCACAGAATGCTAAATAATCTTGTTTCTAATTTATTCTTATTTGTCCTTATTTTTTTATTTTTTGTTTCTTATTTATTCTGATTTATTCTTATTCTGATTTTTTCCTTTTTTTTGTTCTTATTTATTCTAAATGGTTTTTATTTTTTCTTATTTTATTCTTATTTATTCTTATTTATCCTTATTTTTTTCTTAATTATTCTCATTTTATTATTATTTATTCTTATTTTATTCTTTTTTGTTCTTATTTTATTAATATTTTTTTCTTATTTTTCCTTATTTTTTTCTTATTTGTCCTTTTTCTTATTCCAACCATTTCAAGTCGAGATATTGATGAATTCTTCATTAATATCTGCGACCCCCCAGAGGGCCGCGGCCCATAATTTGGGCCCTGATCACACCAAGCACTGGTCTATATGACAAAGGACGTCCAATCCTTTATTCTTCTGCGTAATGTTAAGTCCCAATGAATTATGTTGGCCTCCTGGATCGTCTGATGAGTTTTTACAAACGCTCATAATTTTCGGAAAATATATAGAATTACATGACTGAGGTGAAATGTCGAATCGAGAAGGCTTGAAGTATTTAAATAACGCTCTGAAAATGAGAATGGTGAGATGCTAGTGTTCATTGTCATTCTGTATAAAATGAAGGTGTGGATACCCACAGAATTGGCGATTAAACGCCTTGAAGCTTTCGAAATGTGGATGTTGCGTAGAGTTACAAACGTTGAAAAACGTTGAACATATCAAATACTGCAATCCTTTCTTCAGAGTAAGATTCAAGGAAGACCCGGAAGACCGAGAACGTCTTGGCCGAAGAATCTACGATAGTCGTTTGAGGGAGATGCCACCTTCTTGTTCAAGGCAGTAATGAACAGGTTCTTTAGTGGACACTGCTCGAAAGAAGTAGATGGACACATCATTCGCGGCCTTTCAAAAGACAAAGACAAAGAACATTAGATCGCATACGTCCAAAACCGTACAGGGCATATGGAGTACCAAAAAAGTGGAGATCTGTGTTGATGAATTATGCCTTTGCGGGGGTAAGATTCCAAGAATAAATCATTTTTCCCGAATGAAAACACAAAAATATATGTAATCCCATCTAGACGACAAGGAAAACGTTTAAAAGAAGAACTAATAAAGCGTCGCTTCTATAGATCAAATGTATCGACTCTGATAAAGGCTCAGGAACATATGATATATACCAGTGGTGGCTAACCTAAGGCATTTATAGATTATTTTCTTTCGAATAGATAAGTCATGGAATAGCATAATTAATGATTGTAGTTATATAAATAAAATAAAATTACGTCAGTCTAAATTTTTGGGACCCAAAAGGTTCGCCACCTCGGCTATGTATAATACTATTACAATATAAACAGATAAATGGAGAGCGTCACTTAGATAGCCAAAATAAATAATAAAGAGGTAAAGGGGAAACAGACAATGGTATTAATATATGCATGAGATCATAGGGTACGTAGAGTCGAGGGCTCTGCGACAACCTGTGACGAAGACGAAGTGGCTGGATGGATCCTGCGAGGATTAAGATTGGTTCGGAATTGTTCTTGCTATGGCTGAGTATCGGTAGGTGCGGAGAAGAGGAGATGATCCACGCTAATACTAAACGATTGGATAGCAGATGGAGAAAAAAGAAAGAGGCGGTATTTACCATATTATACCACAAATAATTATTAGATTATTTTTTATTGTTGTCACTTTCTCTTTACATTAAATCCTCAGAACCGTGAACGTCTTCAACTCTTATAATATTATTATTAGATTGTATGGTTGTAAGTTTCATGACAGAAGCTTGTGTCTTTCTGTTATCTAATGTATTTTTTATTGTATTTGATTCAAAGTGTCCACACGTACAAAGATTAAAAACCCCTGCTAGAGATCGACTCATCGTCCCATGAAATATTCGATGAATGTTGGGTAAAAGGCGATTTATTATTCTCCTAGTATTTTTTAAAAATATTATTGGGAAACTACTAACGATAAACATTCAATCAATTAGCGCTTTTATCAACTGAAGAATTTCCAGTCATTTGCAAAAAAAACTAAAATTATTTTCCTACTAAAATGATACTAACTCACGAGACTGCCTCATGAGAATATGTTGTTTCGATACATAGGATAAAAGGTAACATTATCCATCTCGATCTTGTGCCAGGCATGAAAGATTCAATGCCACAAAATAATTAAAACGTTACAAAACTGTGGATGTATTTATTACTCTCTTTAATTTGATCTGAATTATCTAATATAATATATAAATAAGCTTTTGTTTATTGAAATTTAAATACTTGAAATTTGAATACTAGAACTCAATGCTGAAACAAGAAAGCAAAATTCCGGGAATTTCTGAATTGTTAAGATGTTCAGTATTTGGTTAAATTACAATCGCAAACTAAACCTCATTGGAAAATAATTAAAATTCTCATCAGTAAAAGCTACCTTGTTACATTTAACAATATTTACATTGCGTGTATAAATTAATTCAAAAATAAATACATTAATCTCAGTTTTAAACGACTCTAAACTAAATATTAATAAACCAATTAATCTAAACGCGCAAATTAAAATATTTTCTGTTTGTGTTTTAATGCGATTTGTTATTCAGCTGAAATAATGGCCCGTTTTATTATTTCACATTTATCCTTCGTATACATTGTTAAAAATTCTCCCCTTTTCCTGAACAAATATTCCATTGTTTTTTGTTAATTGGAGATTTTTGCGCTCTCGCAGACATACACAAAAGAACGAGCCAACGAATCGATAAACAATTGTAATAATTTAATATCTAAAACCGTGATACGTACTAAAAAATATTTCATAAATATAAATAATAATATTTAAATATAAAAAAATGTTTTTAACGATGTGCCTCGTTAAAGTAGTCTACGTTTATTTTATTTTTAATTTTGCGCATATTTAATTTTTTTGGAGAATATATTTTTGTTCCCAATTCAAAAGAACAATATGTATATCTATTACAATAAGTTGCTTTTATAATAGATAATCCAGTGATCCTATCTCCAAGGCGAGGGCCTTATTCAGCCTTTTTTATGATATCAAATATTCTGGTCCTTTTTAACCGCCTCTTCGTACTTGATTTTTACTTTTTAAGCTGTGATGCCAGTTTATTAGGATGATTTCTTAGTCTTACATTATATTTATTGGCATAGGACCCGATTTGTTCTAACACCGAAGGGACTTTTCGTTCATTTCTAATTACGTCGTTAGGCACAAACCAAGCTGCACCTATTATTTTTATTTTCGAGGATTTTTCTGTGCCCCAGATTTTTATACCATATTTAGAATGTGTTTTTTTAAGTTTTTACGGCGATTTAAACACATTCCTAAGTATTTACCTGAGTCTGTCTGGGGTAGAAGCTCACCATCGATGCTTACAGGAGGGCAGCTTCCCTTTCTTAGAACAAAAGTTATATGGACTGACTTGGCTTGATTTGGAATAATTTTTCACATTTTTAGCATTGAGATAGGGACTAGGATATAGAAAAAAACGCAATAGAAAGTTAGGCAGCCATACAAAATTTAGGGTTAGGTTCTTTTAATTGTATTTTGCGATTTGAAGCAAATGAAAACATTTGACCTATTTTTATATTTTCAATGACCTTGCACGCGTTTAGTTGGGTAACAATAACTCGTGCCTATAGGCTCGAGGGGGCATTGACCTAGCATATTTCTTCCAGTTTTTTCTTTCGCAACAGATGTGCCAGGGGAGTTCAAAGGGACAGTTTTTTCTACTGATTTTTTTTAAAAATGCTTTAGCATATGATGAATAAATAATAAAAATGTAAATATAAATTATGAAACCTTTTCGGAAATTTGTTTTATTTACGATACATATTATTATAAAATAAAAATATATTAAAAACAAACTATAATTGAAGAAAAAAAATGGTGAACATTTTAAATTGGGTAATTATGCGTTTAATTACTGTAAGAGTCATCTAATATCACGTTCCATCGAGAATTTTTAATACCAGTTGTTCAATTTCATTAATAACTGGAATATTTTATAGTCGAAAACAACTTCTGTCTGCATTCCCTTTTGAATTTTATAATATGGGACTTGACATATTTCTAATCGTTTTTTTAATTCAGCTAATCGTTCAGTTGAACGATTGTATTTAATAAAATATGTTTCTAACTCTTTAAATAATTGTTATCATTTATTTCATTGGATTCATGAAAATTGATTTCCAAGCTTTCTTCACTTATATCATTAATATTAACTTTTTTCCGCATTTTATACGTTCCAAAATTTGTGCTTTTTGTGCTAGCGAAATACGTTTCCTTTTCAGTTTGCTTCATTAGACAACATGTCTAAGAAATAAAAAAAAACATAAAATATTTGTTTATTTTCTTTCACAGTTTGGAAAGATTAAATTACATATCAAAGAAATCGACGCTTACGGAAATAATTATTACAGAGGCCTTATTATGTTATTATTTCTTAGATAATATTATTATTAAGATTAATAGATATGCATATTAAATAATTAAATAGTATTTTTATAAAAAAATAGAATGATTTAAAACTCCATTAACACATACATACCTAATGCCTTAAAAATCGTATGCATCGATTTACCTGTTCATAATTTGTTCCACGAGTATACAAGTAGAAAAATATTTTCTTACTGTATTGTGATGAGTATCCCTGAAATGTTTATCGACGGCGATTCACAAAAAAAGAAGACAACTACTGACAAACATTTTCTAAGTGCACGTACGAAAATTCTAATTTGACCTTGAAAATATTGCGTTTTGTGAAATGAACGCTTTAGAAGAGACCGCTATACAAAAAACGCTATAGAGGTGAACGCTATAGGAAGGCTGACTGTATAGGGTTGGGCCAATTACCCTTCCCTGTGGTACTCCAGAGTTGATCGGATACAGTGCTGTTCTTTATTAAATTTGCTTGATGCGGAAATGTCTGAGATATATGGAGTTAATATTATATAAAAGTGATGAGGAAGATTTTTCTTGATTTTCTACAGTAGTCCTTCATGCCAAACTCTGTCGAAAGCCTGGGTATAGGAATGCGAAAGAGCAATATCTTTTTTCTTCCAGGTCGTCGTGTATTTTATCAACAATTCTGTGTATTTGTTCGACAGTAGAGTGCCACTCTCGGAAACCGAATTAATGTTCTGAAATTATATTATTTTTTAACAATTTTTCAAAAATTTTTGACAAAATTGGTCTATAGGACTCCACCTTTTCGTGATCTACTTTTCACTGATCTGGATAATATCCTAGCCCGAGTACAGCATTAAATATATATTATTAGCTGTAAGTAATAACTTGTTTTTAATGATGTGCCTTGTTAGTAGTCTACGTTTTATTTATTTTTTAATTTTTCGCATATTTAATTTTTTTTAAGCATATGATTTATTTTTCAGTCGTTTGCATTTCGATAACGACGAGTGTAGTGATTTGTTTTATCATTTTTCCATCTGTAATCTCATTAGAAAACGGAATTATCGTCGTTTGCATGTTGTTATGAAGAAAACTCGCTCTCGAGAGATTTTCCTTTTCTAAAGAACTTTTCGCTCTTTGTGTCTTTTCCAACAAGTAATTTTCCCCGAGTGCTACATGCTAAATCTTTCTTGTCACGCCACCTGAATATTGAATAGCTTTGCGATACGTACGAATTTTTTTTACACGTGAAAATATTAACACTTTCACCTGACGTATCTCACAATTAACACAACGAACCCAGCCAGACGTGAATTTAATTAATACTTATCGATTATATTGTGTAATATTTCAGCGAACAAAATATTTCGACCGTAATCTGACAGCTGAAAACCACAATGCGGCAATGACCTGGTGCTTCTCCGCGGGATTATTAATTACGGCATTGACATTTTCGCTAATTACATTGTACTAATTTCTTAACAACGAATCGACTTAATCCATTCGACTATGAGTACAATTACTATGGCTCTTTCTTATCGCGGCGTATCTGTTTTATTTAAAACGTTGAATCACATTTGAATGCGTCGTGTAATCAACATTTGTTTCAGACGCGCCCGATTCATAATTCGTTATCAAGTAAACGCTTCGTAGTCACACATAGGGGATTACCCGTCAAAGCAGTGTTCGCGAGCGTCACGCAATTCTGCTACACCGACATTTTCTGGAGGGTGTTCCGCGAGCCACGTGAAAAATAAAGCCTACTTATGAAACCTTTGAAATTTTGCATGAGATCCGACCGTACAATTTCGCCTCTCTCTCGAAACTCTTTGGCCACAGCTTCAGACACGTATAGGGTTTACTTTTGTCGGAATATTTCACAAGAATCTATCGATCCCGACGAACAAGAGGGAGGCTAAGAAGATTTCGGTTTCACTATGAAATTGCTGAAGAGTTTAAAGCTTCGAGTTTAACTGTTCCGACGTATCAATCAGTATATATATAATTCAGAGGATGTGCAATAAACTTGTACGAAAGAAAAAAAAACGTATTACGAGTACGTTTAAAATAATTTTAGTTTAAATCTAAATCGAATTAATCGTCATTCGTTCCATTTGTTAATAAATGGATTTTTCTAAGAATAAAAACAGTTATTCATGATTTTCTTCATAGTTTGGTGGAGACTTTGAATTTTTTTACGCGTAAATGACACGCGCACTCAGCGATGTTTCGCTGTAGCCTGAGCTTTCACTCGCACTCTGCACATCGCACCGCATGCGAGGGAGAAAAAACATCGCGCCCGTACAACATCGGCGAATATTGTTTTTATTATTTTTTAGACAAATATAAATAGTTATATATACTGATTACTCTTAGAACAATTCCTCATGTTTTTATATTGACAGATATATACGCAAATCCCTGTGTTAGAGATTGGGAGACTGTAAGAACTTAAGCAAAACTGCATAAATATTTGTAAGTTTGCTGACAAAGCCCAGAATATAAGAAGGAATACTTAGACAAACTCCCCTCTTCTATTTGCCTGGACCCAAAGAGGAGGGTAAAATCAGGTAGTAACAGTAACAGTGATAAAGGATAAAAGCCCAGCGTCAGTCATGGCTAAGATACTGTTGTGAGATCCAGACTTCCTTGCCCTCAAATCAATATACCTCACTTCACATAAATGGCCGCCTTTGCCATTTGGAGGACTCTATGCAATGCTCTATGGCATAGAGCGACGGAGCATTGCATAGAGTCTATGCAATGCTCCGTCGGTCCTGGGCTTTTTCCATTAACCTTCCTAGCTCCAGCAGAGACGTGCCCGGATAAACCCCGTGGTTTGGATTGGGATAGATTTCCTCTAGGTTATCTAGGTTCTTCATGAAACCAATATGGTAGATGAAAAAGAAGCTGGTAACTATTAACCCGTCCGTCAAGGCGGCTCGAAAACAACCGAGTCATCCAAAAGGGGTCTATTAGAGACCCCAAGCTTCTCAAGTAAAATATAAAAATAGTTATTCATGATATGCATTATAATTTAGTTAATATATCGGATTTTTCTACTAATCAATATGACGCGTAAATGACAACGCACTCAGAGATGTCCCTTTGCAAACTGAGCTCTCGCAGGACATGTCACTCGCACTTGACACATCGCATCGGATGTGAGGGAGTAAAAAACATCGTGCCAGTAACGAATATTGTTGTTTTTATTTTTTTTCGAAATTGCAGACAATAAAGGACAATGATTATTTATAATATTTATTCTTTAGACTTTTTTAGACAAATACAAAAAGATTATGACATGTAGGATTTATAATAAAAAAATTGTTCGAGTCCGCAATAGACCCCATCGGCACAGCTATGTTAAACGAGGCCTTTTTTCTTCAGAACTTTCTTCAGACACTTATTACTTTTTGTAAGAAATCTATTCTCTCTTATGGTTAAGAGATTTTATAATGTAAATAAATTAAATTACCAATTTATTGAAGATTAAATTAATTTGATTAATGTGTTATTATTTAACAAACTTAAATATATACATTCCTTAATATGCTATGTGGAAAAATATTCATAAATGAATATTTGTACTTTGTACTGAATATTTTCGCGGCCCCCGTGAGGAATCCTGCGACCTCTCAGAGGGCCGCGGCCCATAATTTGGGAAGCATTGCTCTAAGACAGTGCTTCCTTCAACAGTATCTTAGAGTCTAAGATACTGTTGAAGGAAGCACTCAAAATGAGTTGTTCCAATCGATAGTTTTGTTTTTGTTTGAGTCCAATTTCTTTTTACAAGTGCATTTTCTGCAATTCCAGGAAATACACGACACGATTTATTTTAAAGTCCAGGCTGGCGGTATTTTTTTCTTTTGCAAAAATACCATACCCTCTTTTACAGTAGAAGGCGGAGTGAATAAATATGCCTCGTTTGTGTGGGAAGCAGAGTAAATAAAATATTTAATGAAAAAAATAAACCAATTCAAAGATTCATGTGCTGAGATTATTTTTTTTAAATATTCTGTGCTGTGTAGGTTTTCCCTTTTTTGCAATTTAATTAAAGAACTATCTTAGACTAATTCGATAATAGATTATATCTAATAGAATAGTATCGGTAGAAAAACTCGTCATTATTTTATTTCTTCATGTGACATCATCAAACTGTACAATGACACATTAGTACTAATTATGGCGGAAAATAATCTCATTATAATTATACTATAATATTATACCAGGTGTTATCAACGTTGTGTAATAAAATTATATGTTTTGTATTATTTTTTTTTTTAAATATTTTTGTCACGCATGCAATTTAATTCGTGGTATTATTATATGAAACTTTAATTTGAATATAATATTAATATAGCACGCTAGTGAAGCTGACATGTATTAATATACGGTCTGGTTCTAGTAATTTATGGATCTCTCGCAAAAATTTTCTAGACATTTATTATATTAGTTAAAATTTAAACAAACCTCTAACGTATTCATTGTGCATACAATATTATTATACATCACATTCGCACAAAATGTACACATTGTATTTTCGTTCTGCAATAAAATTGATAAGATTTATATTTGAAAATTTGGCACACATAAATTCCAATTTTTTCAGCGTCAAACAATCGCGCTGGGAGCTTTTCGTTTATTAAGAAGCGCGGCTCTATGACTGTAAATTCGCAGAAAATATAAAATTATGACGGAATAAAAACTAAGTATTCATACACAGCCACATACATATTTTTTTTTATTATTATTTGCTCTGTCTAATGGAAAAGTGTAGTTTCGAAATAGGCTCGTCGAGGACTCTAATTGATTAGCCGGAGGCTGTTGAATATTAATTTGTACTTTAAGATTTCATCTTAGCAGTAATATATTCTGCATACATTTTGCGATATTAGCCTTCGCGATTACAAAACGAATTTTGATGTTATTTAATAAATCGTCGTATTATATATTCGATACATCGTCGATTATGCAAATTCTTCGCCTCGATTTATGATTGTTTGCAATTCGCTCCATAAAAAGTATGACGTCAAGTCTGAAAACCTGGCGCAACTTTTCCGAAGAGACTTTCCGGGTGTTGAACAAAAAAAAACATGTTTGCGTAATACGAGTGATTTGACGTGAACATCTGTTGGCGGGATATTTCTGGATGTTGGGATTGGCCGGGGGCCATGGCCGGGACGGGAACCGTGGGAGGTTGGTCCGTTGTCCCTAAACAGGGCCAAGGTAAAAATAAAACCTGAAATGGGTTGACTGTGGAATTTGGGAAATTCGGCGACCTATGATGTAACGCGGAGGACAAGGTCGGGGTTACCTTTGGCGACGCTATTGTGATATATGCAGATTTTTATAGAAAAATCGATTTGTTTACATTTCTTCGTCAATAGTGAATGTCAGTGAAGGGTAACCCGCTGGTGACACGCATCGTTTTGACGAATGAGGCAACCAATATTCATATAAAATATTTATGGAAACTATTGGACTTGGCATCCCTAAATGCAGGATTCACATAATTAAATGACATATACAGATTCGATACAGATGCAAGGGGTATGAGTCTCAGAGACACTAATATTCCCCCCAGTGTCAAACCACGACACTGGTTAATTTTGATTATTTCAGTTGGATTTATTTAACAAAGAATATATGACATTAAATCAATTAATTTCAATGCCCCAAACTACCTATAAGGTTGTTCGGAAAGTAATTAACAGAGGACTTAATTGTATTTTTTCACAGCCAAAGTAATTGACAGCTGATATAGCAAGGCTTGCTTACGAAAAAGTTCAGTTGATTTTACGTAGTAGTTTTTGGTTGTTACCCTTTCAAATATGGAAAGTGAAAAGCAGCATTTTCGGCATATTTTACTTTTTTACTATCAAAAACGTAAAAATGCTGTTCAAGGAAGGAAAGAATTATTCGATGTGTATGGAGAGGATGTATTGACAGAACGCCAGTGCCAAAACTGGTTTGCAAAATTTTGATCTGGAAATTTTGATGTTGAAGATGAACCACGTTCTGGAAGGCCAGTTGAAGCTGATGAAGACACAATAAAGGCATTAATTCATGTAAACCAGCGAATAACAACTCGTGAGATCGCTGAGAGATTAAATTTATCGAATTCGACCGTTCATGATCATTTGAAACGCCTAGGTTTAATCTCAAAGCTCGACATATGTTCATATGTTCTTACGGAAAGAATTTTGTACCGTTGGGTTGACGTCTGTGATTTACATCTCAAACGTCAAGAAAATTATCCTTTTTTAAAGAGCATCATCACTGGGGACGAGAAATGGGTTGTCTATAACAATGTTAAACGCAAGAGATCTTGGAGTAAAAAAGATGAACCAGCTCAAAGCACTTCGAAAACCGATATTCATCAAAAAAAGGTAATGCTATCTGTTTAGTGGGATTTAAAAGGAATCATATTTTTTGAGCTTCTACTGGACAACAAAACGATTAATCAGCTGGACAAATTGAATGATTCACAACAGAAAAGGTCAGAATTGATCAAAAGAAAGGGTGTAGTGTTCCACCAAGATAATGCGAGACCTCATACAAGTTTGGTAACTTGCCAAAAGCTTCTACAGCTAGGATGAGATATATTGTCACACTAACCATATTCTCCAGATCTGGCACCTTCTGATTATTATTTGTTCCGGCCTCTACAATTTTTTTAGACGGTAAAACCTTTACTTCAAATAAGGAGGTCAAAAATCACCTGGATCAGTTTTTTGTCAGCAATGAAGTAACATTTTGTAAGGTTGCAATCATGCTACTGCCAGAAAGTTGGTATTGGACCAGAATTCTTCTTTGGTCGGCACCCTCATGTCTGAGGATCGTGATCATTCTCGTTCCGAAAGTTCTTGATTTTGTCTCTCCGGGATTCTCTGCATTCTGCATCCCGCATCGCAGCTACTACGGTGGAGCCTGTGGCGGTCATCACTTGGTCACTCCAGCGGGTGGGCACCCTGCCCCTCCCCCTGCGTCCTTGTAATATAAACCAGAATAGACAATATATAATTCAATCAAATATTTATTCACACTAAGAAAATCGTATTTTATTTTAATTCATAAAAATAACAAAATTACTCTCCGAACAACCTGATACATAAATAATTTTATAAAACATGCGGAGGTAATTGGTCACTTCATCTTACATACACCCTGGTCAGTGTTAAAAAAATCCCTGAATTCATAGTTTTCGTCGGATACCTATACGACTACTAACTCAGTCGGGGTTAACTTACGTTATCAAAAAATATGCATGTTACATCTAAGCTATAATACTGGTTAATAACTGCTCTTACCCTTTAACGAGCTAGAATTTTCTGCATTTTTACAGAAACAATATTCAATCCATAGCTGATATTTAATAGTGTGAGGTGGAATATATTTTAGCTCTTATTGGAAAGTATGGTATTTCTTGAGGATGATCATAAGTTTTTGAATTCATTTAAATCAACTGAGCAAGTTACAAACTTGTAAACCTAGAAAAATTATTAAGAAAGAAGAAGAAAATAGGAGATTTGGAGTCCCAATTTTTCTCCGTTATATACATTAGTCAAACCTCTTTCTTCTTGTTGAATAATATAAAAATCAATATAAGAAACTGACAAGCTTTCAGTGCTCCAAAAACCACCCCTTAATACAATATTTAGCATGACTCATAATTCAAAAGGTTAGCTATCACTGGTATGCATATCCAAGGAGCCTAAATATATTATAGCTAGTCTTCGATACAAATCGTTTTCAATACAATTGTTGATATGGAATTTAAAATAAAATATTAGTCCCAAAATAAATTTGATACCATTTCTCACTTGATTCTCTTTTTACGCTGGAGATACCTTCTAAGACTACTGTTCATAAAATGATAAGATGAATACAAAAATGGCAGATTTGTATTTTAATTTAATGTAGTAAATTAATTCTTTTAAAAATCTAGTTCGTTGTTGTAAAACTGTCGTCTTACTTAGAGCTTCAGTATTCAACCCCTTTGATTTTCTTTATCCTCGTTTTAACCGTTGTTATATAATTATAATAATCCCTGCCTAATAGTGTGCTTTAATACAGGGGTAGCCAACCTATGGCGCATTGGAAGATTACAAGTGGTGCATTCCAACTTGCCAGTCTGGAGTCAATGGGTGGTAAAACAGGAGGATAATACATATTGAAAAAGTAAAATCATAGATCAATCAATCCCTAGAAAATCTAAAATATCACTGCATTATACAGCAAGAGCCACTGTGTCAAAATACTTTTATTATTCGGCATATTATGTTGCTGGTTGTAAAACTTGGGAATAAAATTAGAGCAAGAGTTTTAAACAGACGAGAGTTCAGAGAATATTGGGTGTTGTTGACTTTGGAATTTAGTGAACTTGTCCTTCAATGTGAAGGACAAGAGGACCTCTGGTTATTTCGAGGTTTTGAGTAGATTCTGGAAATAGAAAATTGCCGTTTATATTTTTTAAACAGAAAAATGATTAAAGAACCTTATTCATTAATAAATTATTTCCTAGCTTCGTAAATAGCATCAATGCATTTCAAATAAAATTAAAACTGTTCTCTTGGATAGCAATTTAAGATTAAAGTAAATTATAATTGTAGAAAAGGTGGCTCATATGTACTCGTATGAGAAAAAAAATGGCGTTATGTATGTAAAACGTTGGTCATCACTGCTCTAATAGAATAATAATAATATGCTCCGACTTTATATAATATTATTGTTATTATCCTAATAATTTATGTACCTTACACGAGCAAAAAAATGTCAAAAGAGCAATTAATAATAATAGAAAGGCGGCAAATAATGATTTTATTTTTTATATCATTGATTATGAGAGGTAATGTTTTTTTATAAATACGTATATTTATTGCTCATGATATTTTTAACTGCGTCATACAAAAAATAGGTGTAAAAAAGTAAACGATATTAAATGTTATTTCAAAACCGTGCAAAAAGAGAATCGGGTATAATATATTAAGCGTCAGTCTAGTTAAAATGCGCCAAAAGTGCATGACGTTGTTCATAAATAATGAGGCCACAATCCGAATTATATTAAATAAACAATATAAATATGAATACTATCGTCTAATTATAGTATTTCGACTAGCACTAATGACCATAAATCAGGGGCGGGGCCTATTTTAAGGGCCGCTATATGTTCCATTACAATTAGACATGATTTATTGATATACATTATAACGAATGAATAAAGGAAATTGCTTTATATATTTATGTAAATACGTGGGGGAGTAAAAAATTATCCGCAATCTGAATGTATTTTTTTTTTCAAATTCGAATAAATAAATATAATTTTATTAATTAAAATCTCATTAATAATATTTAAGACTGAACCATAAAAATATCGCTGATTTTTTTTCAGTAGAGGTATGTCTTCATTAACTTTAATTGGGCCCACTAAACCCCCTCTACAATCAAATAAACATTTTATGAAAAATAATTAGGATTTTTTTTCGATATTAATTTTATTTGAAATAAATTCCGATCGATCTATACAATAGTGCGGCGTCTGTGTGCGCCGCACAATCTGGCCATATGTCAATGTCAATGATTAATGTTTTTTAGATTGTGAAAGGTCAATCAAATTTCCGTTGATTCTCTTTGAAAAAAGGAAAATAAAATTGCATTCGTGACTAATAAATATTTTTCAGAATAAAATGCAACTTATTACCAGATAAACGAAGGGATGATGTCTAAAAATATTTTTTATTATTATATTAAATTATTAATGTCTAAAAAATTAAACAAATCTTCACCATGTGTGTATGTAGATTGATGCTTTACATCTTGAGTCACAAAATAAAATAACAATACATCAATTAGACCAATTTAAAACAGAGGACAACGGAAGGTAGTTTCTTAGATGGATCGAATACATTATTATTAAATCGAAAAAGAGGGTATGTCCTTATATCACTATACTAGTCCCATCCGGTATCAGTCCTCTTTGATGTACAAGATTTGATATAAAAATAAAACATTCGGAATATTGTGAATTTTTTGTTTTCACCTGACATATCTTGACATTGCTATAAAATATCGTTACTTTATTTTTCGTTGTTAAAAAGGTTTCGTAAGCTTATTCTTATTCCCGAAAATTAAAAAATAACATCAAAGGATGACGTTTTGGCAGCATTGAGGAGATGAAACTAGAATCACTGAAGGAACTTTTCGGGATTTTATTATACCGCAATGACTTTAGTTACAGCGATTTATTTTGCTGGTGTAAAAATAACGACATATCCTTGCTTAGCAGTCAATGGGTTAATTATGTCTTTGGACAAATTTTTAGGACCTATTTGATTTACGATCTCTTGAATTTTATTCAACGTCTACCGATTTTTTAAACTCTCTCTGTTTTATAAAGAAAAGTGTACGGAATAAATAAATCTAATGGTAATTTTTTTTGTCAGTACACTTGTCTTTGACGTAATTTGACATTGGTAGCCATATTGGATGCTTACCCAATTGTTGGTCGTCGAAAAGGTTTCATAAGTTCTAATTTTCTCAGCGATTTTACTTGACATTAATAGAATTTTTGCCCAAAAACAATGATATTATAATAATTCAGCCTCCGTATCCGTCAAACAAAGTCCCCTTTGACTTCTTTCTATCTTCATAGAAGAAAAAAAATATATAATTCCTACATTTTGCATAAAATTAAGGAGATAATGATAGAATTTTAAAAGTAGGTGAAAATTGCGTTTCAGAAGTTCTTCGAGGATTAGAAAAAGTTTATAAACATTCGTTTGCATGGGTGTGTGTGTGTGATGTAAGGGAGCTACTTAAAGTAGGACAACATAATATTTATAAATATTAATAAAGATTTTAAAGAAAAAACAGTATTTTCAGGCCTAATAAAAATGCTCTTAAAATAATTAATGACTATTCCCATGGTGCTTTTCAATTCAAAGGTAATATGTGAAGTCAAATAACAATAAATACAATTATTTTTATGTACTTAGAATAATATCCCTTTGATTGTACATACATTGCTTTAATGATAATTCCCATGATGCTTTCATTTCAAAGTGCACATGTGAATTAATAATTAATGTGATATTTTTGTGAAAATAAAAGAAAATTCCGTATATATTTTTTTTAATAAAATCGTATGACATAGAAATATGTCAAATGACTCTTGTTTTTATAGCATCCTTTGTCTAGTATTACTAAATCAAATAATACCCAATATATATATAATAAAGGTTTCATGTTCGAAAAAAAATCTAGGCTAGCAATATTAACAATAGAGAATCTATTGATCTTTGGCATATGAAAATTTTATATAAATATATATATCTCAATAAATCGAGATATCGCATATGATCAAGCAATGTTTATTCCACGAGAAAATAAACCAGTATTGGCACGATAAAATAAATTTTATTTCTAATTACATAAGTTTGTGTTTAAGTAAACCGTTTCTGTAACATTTCGCCCCGATTGTATATTTACATTTCTCTTAAAATTCTATTTATATATATATATATCGACTTTTGATTGACGTCTGTGTACATACACACAGCAAGCCGCATTCTGCTCGCAAAATTGGAATTCCTCGAACCAAAATCCATCACCTGACTTTATACACTAATTTTGTTTATATGCCCTACTACATAAATCAATCATCTCACACGGATAGTCAGGAGCATAAAATATTTACACGTTGGCGGTCCCCGGGGGCAGTCAATATTTGTGTCAATACGGGACCCTTGGATACAGGGCCCCCGGAATGAAATATTGAAACGGAACCCGATTCCAAATCTGCGGTGAAAAATTGATTCGAGCCGAGCGACCGTTGCCGATTTGGACAAATTGAATTTTCTCCGTAAATTCACGGGGATGGATCATTTACGGAATTTTTCCCTCCCGTTGCGATCGGATACTGTTATCATCCGCATGATAATTCCATTGAATTTACAAATACGCCTAGGCCTCGTACAACACGGTCATATGGTTCCACAAAAAAGTCCGTGTAATACAAATCCGTTTCATACAAAATTAGGGTTTGCGCTCCGAAAAATACCGAAAAATAATCGAAACAATATATATTTACGTATTTATTTACGTATTAATCCAGAGTTCTCTGGATTATTTTTAGATTTAGCCTTTAAAAAATCTGTAATAAGCGATTATCTGCTTTTATCTTATAAATCTTACGTATATCGTTATAAGGGGTCAAGATCTGTTGTAATTTCCTCTTGAACTTCATACTTCTTTCCATTATAGGATTATTTTCTATAAAAAAATGTTATAATTTATCAAAGTCATTTATTGTATTAGGTGTAGTAAAAAGTCTTGTCGTATTTTCAAAGGGTAGCCTTAGAAACAGTTGTTTTTAGTCCTTTGAAGAGTCAAGTCGTGTTATTTAATTGTGTGCTTGTCGAAATACGTCTCCGTCTGTGTTCAATACAAAAAAATATTTACTCGACTCAGTCGCAATGGTCGAATTTCTTCCTTCAGAAGACCATTTGCAAAACTGCATACTCTTTCAGTTTCACTCCAAGAAAAGCGCAACTATCGCTACAAGAAATATTTGCGACATTTATGGAGACGTATTAGATATCAGAAAATGTCAACGCTGGTACAGAAAATTCAAATCCGAAAATTTTGACCTAAAAGATGGGCCTCGAAGTGGACGACCCTGTGCAATAAATAAAGACGTCAAAAAATCTAAAATTTAAAAAAATAATGAAAGAACTGTCTAATATAACCGGCACAAAGTGAGCCATCAGTCAAAAGCGTCTGAAAATGGAAAGATTCGAAAGAAGGAATTTTAGGAGAAAATATCTTCTCCTTCAATGATAATGAGTCCCCATGCTCTGGTGATTTGTCCCTGAAAAAAGTGAATGACTTGGGTTTTTGACGGCTTTACTGCATCATGCTTACTCGCCAGACTTAGCCCTTCCGACTATTATTTTGTTTCGTCCTATATAATTATTAAAAATAAATCATTTCAAAGAGAAATCGGCCATTTCTGATTTTTTTTAATTCCAAGTCAGCAGAATTTTTCTAAAAAGGTATTTTAAATTTGAAAAATAAATGGCACAAGGTAATGTAACGGTAATTATTTTTTGTAAAAATAATTCAATAAATGTATAAAAATATGAATTTGAATTTTATTGAAAAAATACGACAAGACTTTTTACTACACCTAAAATTTAATGTGAAAATCGTACCTACTTTCCGAGTGATTAATTGTCGTAGGTTCATTCAACGTGCGATTCTCCAATATTTCTTCGATATCTTGAATATCCATATCATCAAATCCTTCTCCACCAACACCACGACAAATGTTAATTGTATTTTGTTATTCAACTTCTATTGATGGTACAACATTTTCTGTATGGACTACTTCTGGCCACAGCATTTTCCAGAAAGAATTTAAAGTCGATTGATTTATTTCTTTAACATATGGAAAAAATTTTCCAAGCTTGTGTGACTGTTAAATTTTATATTTTTTCAAATGTTCGACGAATATAATACGCTTTATATGTATAAATAAATCTGGTCTCTAACGGATTTCTCACCACAGAGATAGTATACCCTGGGAAGGAAAACCCTAATCTGTTGACCAATAATCGGTCTAGTCTCGATACTTTCGCTCCTCTTCCTTCTTTCTAGGAGACCCCTCTCTGAGGAGGTCTTTCCCAAGATGAAATGATTGCTATTGCGCGACAGGGCTAATAATCACTCGCGACCGGCTACTTGAGACTCGTTTTGGGCAGATGTGCTTATGTATGACGGTGTATATATATATAGGTGTGCGTGTGTGGTCATACTGCTACTCGTCACTGCAGACTCGTTAAAAGCAGATAACGCCTTAGAGAAGAGGATTAAACGAATACTGAGGCAAACCCTCCTACTCTTGCCTGGACACAGTTGAGAGGGTAAACCTGATACCATCATGGTAGAAGATGCATGTCCACGCCAGCAATGGCCAAGAGAGGGAAACTCTTTATAAAAAACCGCATACCAAGACGGCTCGGGTCCCCGCGGTATGGACACAGAAAGGGAGCCCTCACGTTACGTGTGAGACTCAGGTTCCTTTGGCCTCGACTACCATGCGAGAGTTTGGTGAGGTCCATGCCCTCAGCGAATGAGAGCCTTGTGACTGGCAAATGATGATGATGATATGCTAAAATTATTCCTTTATCCAAATACTGGATTATAGACGCAGTGTTTGGTGGTAATAATAATACACCCAGGCCTCGTATAACACGGTTTTACATAACACGGTTTCAGAAAAAAACAATAATTAAATATTAATTAACATGCTTGATTTGTACGTCCATAGATAGCGCCATCACAAATCATACTAGATATTCAAAGCGGACGAAACGGGATTATTCTTATATTTTCTCATTGTTTCTTATTTAATATTATTTAATTATTATTTATTCTAATATTTTTCTTATTGTTTCTTATTTTTTTCTTATTTAATATTATTTTATTATTATTTATTCTTATATTTTTCTTATTTATTCTTATATTTTTCTTATTTTTTCTTATATTTTTCTTATTTTTTCTTATTTTTTCTTATTTTATTATTATTTATTCTTATTACTTATTATTATTAATAATTTTTAATTATTATTTTTTTCTGAAACCGTGTTATACGAGGCTTGGCCCATATATCAAATATTATTTGTTATTATAAGTTTCAGATATCATACGACACTGCTTCACGATGTCATTTAGCGCTCATATGTGGATCACCGCATGTATTGAGCCAGTGCATGTCCGACTCAACGATGAGGGATCTGCTCATCGAGCTCGTAGGAATCTGATTACGATGATCAATTCTGCGCCAGAGTCAAAGCCGAATGGGAACTCCTCAACACCAACAGCGAACAAGCATTAGACGAGAAGGTATGTCGTAACATTGACCAAATCAGATCGATTAATAATTCCCTAATTCGCACATAAATTCGCATTCGATTCAACGGTTATTAGTTGCATACGCTTACCATATGAGTAAGTATAATGCGGACTGCTAACCCTAACTAATTTATAAGCCCCAGTTGTAAAATCCCACTGTGCAAATAGTGTCAACGGCCACCGAACAAGAATTCGCCCCACGTATGATGATTTATGTATTACTATTCCGGGAACTGCTCTCAAATATACTTACGCACAGTTGGCGATATTTCCAGTGATATTGTTATTCCCAGAAGTGTGATAATATTTATTGCATCCTCGAAGCGTGATATATTGAAAATCACATGAAAAAAAATATTTTTATGACTGCATATCTCTCGAATTACATTCACAAGTCTATCGATATAGATAGGTAGTGTCTTTATTAAATATCAAAGCTGTGACATCTAGCTGCTGACAACAAAAAAAAATGCAGTTCAAATTACATAGATAAATACGTGAGCCGACTTCTAGCAACAGCCTACAAAACACGGATTTTTACGGGTCCCGCAATCTAGCAGCAGTTCCGCAAAAACGGAAAAATCCGTATCCCGACAACAATGTGTTGAGAAAAAAAATCTTACTCAATCTTGGTGATGGTTGTGCTGCTTTATTGCTTTCATCTTAAGTCTGACTCACTATTATCGTCAATAAGTAATTTTTTACATAATTAAATCATTCCATGGTGATGATTTCGATATTTTTTTAGCATATGGAGAACGTGCTTATAAAACTTAAACCTTTTAATTTATCTTGGATTGTCAATATGGGGTTGTTTTTAATTGAAAACCGTGATGGTCAATAATCACTGCTTTTTATGTTACGGTTAGCTTCAGATGGACAAATGATGAAAAATAATATTCGAACGTCTTGTATTTTGATGACTGTATACGTCTTATTGTGATCATTTTTATTGTTATTGGTACACTTGAATAATACAAAATATTGAAAACAACACCGTTATGATGTCTTAGGCTTCCAATTCCCCGGACATTGCCTTCTATGGCATCATTCCTATTCCTGAAGATTTTAAAAAAAACATGAATGGACGACGTTCAGGCTTCGAAAAGCATATAAAGACAGAATGAGCTTATCGCCATACTGAAAATTGAGATCCATAACTGTTTTATAGGTTAGGAATAGCATTGACGCATCATCTATATATGATGTATCTAATGAGGACTTTGTTGAAGAATATTGATGCATAGTTTTTTATCTGAAATATAAAATGCAATAAACATAAGATTATACCAGTTGGTGTTACTTCGTTTATTCTCATATTTTTACATTTACACATTTTTATTTGATTTATTTTAAATTTTCCATATTTTGCTCTATCTAACTCTTTCCGCGTTTGTATCAAAGAGCAGGAGAGCAATTTTCCATATTTTTTTTTTACCTGCCCGTAGGTAGCGGCATCGGAAAAGCTTTTAAATAGCTGCTCTGTATGCCAGTCGTAACTTTTAATCTCTCATTAAATGTAATGCGGAGCCTCGTGCCACTTTTCACCTTACTTACTGAGCGCCTATTGTTGTATTGTGACGTTTGTAGCTGGCGCTGCAATCTCTCAATGGCAACCACTTGAGCCTACGCCCTGTGTTAATAACGGGACACAATTATGGAGATTTCATCTGGGGTAATTGTCGACATGTGACAGGTTGCATTCGGAGGCTTTTAGCAAATTTGGAATGTATCCAAGAGCTTACATAATTCAATATGTCAACAATACATCAACGCAATACAATACCATCATCAATCATAGTTGATTATGATACAATGTTTACAGAACCGTTTCGCGTAGTTTAATCCCTCACAAATATATCCATCCATAATTCGATTTACTAAATATTTTTTTGAATACTGTAATCGTATCAATCCAATGATTAATAACATCCTGAAACAAATCGATCAGTATTAAATATCGCGCTGAAAATATAGAATTTCTACAATGGATTAGTAAATAAGTGTTCGTTTAAATAATTAATGTTATTAATGTAAAAAAATAAATGTACATATTTGTCGTAGTATTAATAATTATATTATTACTAAATGTGTCTTATTCATTGACTACGAATATCTTATAGTCTCAATCCGACTGCATTTCTGTCCGTCTTCAATGCCTTCTTCTTGCTGTTGGTTAATCCCTTATCTTTTATTATTTTGGCTTTATCAGTAATATCTCTACAAGATAAAAAAGGTCATCCACACAAGTGATTGTATAACCCTTTTCGATATCAAACCATATTGATTCTACTACAGAAGCTGTAAAGTTCCAAAGCTTCAGTCTTTTTCAGTAGCACCATTTTCGAATGCTTTTACACTCATC
This sequence comes from Philopotamus ludificatus, assembly GCA_022495035.1. Taxonomy (NCBI): domain Eukaryota; kingdom Metazoa; phylum Arthropoda; class Insecta; order Trichoptera; family Philopotamidae; genus Philopotamus; species Philopotamus ludificatus. The sequence goes on along the minus strand of JAGXCT010033017.1, from coordinate 15,367 downwards.
ATTAGTAGTGCTTATAAAATAGTCTGTTAATATTTGTTAACACATAAAAGTAAAAGGAAGAAAAACAGGTCAAAAATCAAATTCAATATATGAAAATAAAATCTAATATATGTTAGGACGTGTTGGAATAGTTTTCGTCAACCTCTTCTTCACTGACACAGCTGCTGCAGAACGAGTCAGAAAACGCTAAAAGCAAGTAGGGCCACCTAATGAGCCTGCAATCGCTGGGGGGTGCAAACCTTTGGACACCTGCTCACATGTGCGTAGACCCCTCTCGTCTAGACCCAGAACGATCTGCTTAACACAACCAAAGCTGGTCAAAAAATACCCTGAATATAGAGAATCAAAAGCCGGACACAAGAAGAAGTTGTTATTATTTTAAATTAATGTCATCAGATTTTTAAAGAGAAATGTCATATCCTGGTAGCTGTGGAACGATGCTCTGATGATGTTTATGTCGAATCTTCCTTATTATATATTCGACGGTTAAAGAAAGGACACTTTGATAGGATTTAAAACAGAAGACCCAAAACACAATAAATCATGGGCACTATTTTCTGGGATTCTCGAGAAATTTTGTTACCCAACTTAGCCGTCAGACGTTAAAGAACGAATTAACTGATTCGTCACGGCAGCTTGAAAACAACGGATTCATCCGAAGGGGGTCTATCAAAGACCCCAAGCATTTCAAGTCAATATATTATTGGGATATTGACATTTTATTTTAAAAATGGATAGAAAATGCAAGCCGCAGACTGAGCACACGCCGTCGTCTCGGGGTTCTCGCAGCACGTGTCACTAGTACGTTTCACTCGCACTTGGGACATCGTACCGGATGCGATATTATTGTTTTTATTTTTTCTTCGCAATTGCGGACAATAAAGTACAGTGGAACCTCTCATAACGAGCACCTCCCATAACAAGTAATTCGCATAACGAGCAAAAAAAAGTGAAAAAATTGCTCCCTTAACGAGCGACATTTCGCATAACGAGTGACGCAGAAAGGTGAAGTCACAAACGTATGACGCACTTGTGTGTGTTGGATCGTATTTCACAGCAAGAAGTGATGAAGGAGAGTTTGGAGGAAGAGGAAGTAGCAGAGAAACAATCTTCTGACGCAATAAGAGAAATGCTGAAAGCATGGGAAACTGTTTCATCGTACATTGAGAAGCATCATCCTAATAAGGAGGTGGCTATGCGTGCTACAAATATATTCAATGATAACGCTGTGTCACATTTTCACCAAATTTTAAAGAGTCGGCTAAAACAAATGTCTCTAGACAGCTTTCTAGTAAAAAATAATTAATTATTTATCATAAATTAATAAAAAATAAGCTAGTTTCGATTTTTAAAAATGTTTTTATCCAGGTTGTTACGATCTTTAACAATTTATAAGCATGTAATTTTATTTGAATAAACGTTAAAAAAAAATATTAGGCATGGAACGCATTATCGTGTTTTATATTGATTTATATGAGAAAATTAGTTTCGCATAACGAGTGTTTCGCATAACGAGCAAGATTCTGGAACGAGTTATGCTCGTTATGAGAGGTTCCACTGTACAATGAATATTTATAATATGTATTCTTTAGACTATTTTAGACAAATAAAAGAAGTTTGTGAAACGTAGGATTTATATTAAAAGTTTATTTGAGTAAAAATAAAAACATAGGGTCCCCATCGGCACAATCGTGAATAAACTGAAGAAGACTGTTTGGGATGCAGCCTCAGTGTTGAAACGGCGCGTCTCTGTTGAAACGTAAGCAGTGGAAGGAAGAAAGACCAAGGCCATCGGAGATGACGTAGTGCCCTCGGGGGCAGGGACTCGCATCGGGTCACTTCACAGTGTCAATATAGGCCTTACTGACTCTTTTAATCATTTTTATTTTCTACTTAACTCTTTATGGTCCAGCAACACAGCATATGTGTTCGATCCTCCGAACTTCATACAAAAAAAATGTATTTGTAATAATATTATTGTCCGACCTTTCACATAAAGATGTCAATTGACATCTTAATTATTGACATAAATAATATTTGATATTGAATTGAGACATTTTTGTCTTACTTACTCTTGCACGATTTGTCTTCCCTCTCACCTAGCGAACGATCAGGTAAACATATTTGGCGATACTTTCAACATAAATCATCCAAGCAAGTTAGTAAACAGTGGCGCATGGGTCGGAACATTTTTTTTTATATATATCAATACAATAAATACTGATCTGATGATTAATAAAGCCATAGACCACTATAAAGAAGCTACGTATCAATTTTCAAGCTAATCTATTGAAAGGTTTGCGAGTTATTTTTAATATACAAAAAAATAAAGAATTAATATGACAGACAATTTATGATAAATGATGCAAAAAATGTTTTAGCATTTGAGGTTTTTTTTTAATATTAATTATGTTTATTAAATCTTAAATTTGTACATATATATGTATAGTGTAGATCCGGGAATGCGTTGTTAATATTGAAAAACGACCGGGACCAGTCAAATGCCCCCAAATGTACATACAACACTATAAATCATCGTGAAACAATTCGGCACGCGTGTATACCGTATAACACAAACATTTACGCAAGTCATATTTTCCTAGAAAATTATTTCGGCATAGTATGCACTTTGATCTGAAATATATGCTATGGCATGAGAGTGCATAACATGCCGAAAATGTTGTTTGTACGATGAAAATTGACGCGTCTTCGGGGGCAATTCGGAAATTTCTTTGTAATATCGACCATACCCGTGTAACTATATTACGCATGCAAATTCGAGTTTTCGCCAATCCGTGTGAAAGGGTGGCGAAAACGAATTCGCATTTTCCTCTTATTAAATTGAGTTTCGATATAAGGGAAAATTTAAAAGGGCCCAAATAGTCTTGAACCTTGATCCGATATTTCATTTTATAGCACACTTTATATAAAAAAATATGTATATTCGGCCATAGCGTGTATTGGGTCTTACGATTATCAAAATTTAATTATTAAGACTGAATAGGTTTTCATTTATTTATTTTATGACTTAATTTTACAAAAAATATACACTAGAGTTATCTGTACTTCTTATTATAATGTATTCCTAGAAACTCGCCTTTCTTGTTGATATCAGATCATTCCATAAATAATGTCGTTTATTTCCTATAATGCTCTCAATATATTCAGTAGACTTGCAAAGTTCCTTTACCAAAATTAACTTGTCCATGTTGGAAAATATCCCTCCAGTATTTTTCTGACCTCGTCTGCAGATTTTTTACTATCCAAATAATTTTGTAGACGGAATCAATGATAATTAAATGAGGCAATGTCCGACGAATATGCTGAATGGAACATGCTTCAGCCTCTGTTATGCCATCCTTGCTGTACATGCCTTTCCTAGTGAAACAAAGATGGTCGTTTTTCTTCTAGAGCTGACTTAAGTTGCTCAATCTACTCATAGTAACTTCATCGTTTAAAAATGTTAGTGGACTAAAACTTTCATATCTCACCAAACAGATAAATACCTAATTTGGTCTGGGTTGCCTTCACTTTCTTCAACGCTCGACAAATATATAGAGCAGGGGTAAGCACCTTTTTTTACTACGGGCCAGTTACAAATTTAAAAATGTTGAGTGGGCATGTAAAAAACTTATGATAATACAAACACTGAATAATGAACTCAAATTATCTCTTTATTAACAAAATAAACCTAGTTTTAAAAATACAGAAGTAAAACACTTATTAACCGATCTGTCATGGCTACTTGAAACCATCCGCGTAGTCCGAATGGGTCTATTTATAATGGAAAATAGACCCCAAGCATTTCAAGTCAAGATATTGATGATTTTTTTTTTAAAAATGGATTATTCAAAAAAATAATTATAGTTATTCATATCGCCATTTAAGATGATTCTCGTGTCAGAAAGTCTTGTATATCCATCACGGTGGCTCGAAAACAACCGCTTCGTCCGAAGGGGGTCTATTTGTAATGGAAAATAGACATCATGACTTTTTTAAATGGATTATTCTAGGAATTAAAATAGTTATTTTTGATATGCTTCAAAAATTAGTCGATGTTTTGACCGACCGCCAAATTCTCGCGGCACGTGTCATTAGTATACGTTTCAAACGCTCTTGGCACATCGTACTGGATGCGAGGGAGAAAAAAATTGGCTACAAAACGAGGCTACAGAAGCGATTATTTTGGTTTTTATTTTTTTTTCACAATTGTGGACCATAAAGTTCAATAATTACTTATAATATTTATTTTTTAGACTTTTTAGACAACTGAAAAAGTTTTAATAACTTTGACCATTTTTGTATTCTACTCTCATTAATTTTATTTTACGTATATAAAAAAAAATATTGGTAAAATGAATAAAAAACATCTATAGGGTTTGATCTGATATCTTATTCAATAAAAGGCATTTTTTTTACTAAAAAATCTTTTAGGCTAATACGTCCGGTCTCTTTCCACAGAGTAGGTTAAAAGAGTTATTCGAGAAAATCAAAACTTACGATCCCTTATACACCCCTTCGGCACGGCTAGGTTAATAGAAAAACTATTAAAAAACGGCGAAGGTATATAATTACGCTTATGGTACAATGAGACTGCGAGACACAGTTAAAATGTAAAATCTACGAAGGGCCGCGGGTTGCTGACCCCTGATATAGAGGATCCATTTTACGACACCAGTTACTATTCGGTCAAAAAAAGGTTCATTCCTGAAACGTAAGAGCAATGAAAAACATACTTGCAGCGCAAGATTAGACTAGGAGGGCTTGTAAGGAACCGTTGACTTAATTTGCTAACATTTTCAATGTCACGCAGGGGTCGATTAATGATTTAATGGCCAAATCCAAGCTTCTGTGCTAGTTTCTTCACAGCTATTATGGGGTTTTATTCCACTAGGATTTGCAGGAAGTTCTCGTAGAGCTCTACAGATCTTCCAGGACAAGACTCGTCTTCTAGGCTGTAGTTTCTGGCTTGTAATTTCAACTATCGTTGACATAGGATTGCGCTTATTATCCAATCCCTCCTATAGCGTTGAGATAGGGTCCACGCTATATAAGTCTACAAACCTATACAAAATTTGGGGTTTAATTTTTTTATATTCAACGAAATGAGCGCATCAAACATTTTTCTATTCACATATTTTAAATGATCTTGGTCTATTTATAGTTTGTTCACGCGCGTATTTTATATTTGTTGTCAAGCGAAGGGTATTGACCTGTTTGGCGCAACAAGGTATTACATATTTGCAAAATATGTAATTTGATCTTGAAAATTTAGCGTTTTGTAGAAAACGGAGATCTAGAAGGCACCATTTGAGGGACTTTCGTACACGCCGCACTATAGCAGGGAGCGCTATAGAAGGGTTGATTGTACTATATTCATATTCTTTGCATCTTTTCGTCGCATTGTTGCCTTTATTGAACTCACCAAGCAAATTATACCCAATATGCTTCTTTGTCACTTCCATTATAGCTTTAGAAAAATAATTAATTAAATCGAATTGCTCTTCTAGACTTAAAATAAGAACGAGACCAGTATGACTATCTACTTCTATATCATATAAATAAATTGATGCAGGTAATTGATCCCGTATTATTTATATTATTTTATATTTATTTATTTAAATATATTTATTTAATCGATTTTATTGCTAGTAGACAACAAACAATCTGTTATGATAATGTAATTTAAACGCAACTGAGCTAAGTTAGCACTCGGATAGGTCAACTTTCCGGCGTCACTCACTACCCCGGATCTTTAGAATCATTATAGAACCATTATATGGGTGAGTGACATAAAGGAGTTGTTCCGTCAAGCCAATCATCCATCGTCAAATAGCAAAAAATAAATCGGCGCGGAAATGTCACTGTTTGCATTTTTTACGGGCGCAATTATCGCGATTGGGGCTAACTTGTCCCCTGATGGAACGTTACGAAGCTATGGCATTTAATACATATTTATATTAATTACTGTCAATGAGCGCTTTAACTGATAATGTCATCCCGGTGTGACAACTGTCAGCTTTGTATAAACGTTATTTAGATCAAATATAATAGGTTAAAAATCTAAAATGTCGACGAAATAATGAAACAAATCATGCATACCTATTTTTATTCCTAGAATAATCGATCAATTGATGAAAAAATCAACAATGTTTTGACTTGGAAGCGGCAGGGTCTCTGATAGACCCTCTTCGGACGACTCGGTTGTTTTCGAGCCGCCGTGACGGATCAGTAAGAGATATAGCATTTAGGAATTATATTTCTACAGCAATTAGATATTATTTTGCATAGTTTACCGCGTATTTTTCTATAAAAATAACTAATATTTGCATTTGAAATTTTCAATGAAAATTTATTGATTTTCCTGTTTTCATATTACAACACATTAGATGCCACTTGAATTCTCGATAAATATTTGCCAATTAAGTTTTGTATGCTCAAGTGGAAGGTCACGGTGTGATTTTTGTCAATAGCCCAATCGAACGCCCAATGTGATTTTATTTCCATTAGGCAATTGTTGGGCCCATGTGATTAAATTTTTTTTTCCAGCAGGAATTCAATTAACCTCTTAAATGGACTGTGCGACATATGTTATGCCAATTCGTCTGGGTGGCAAAATCGTCTAAATGCAACATTAATTATTATAAAAAAAAATATCCTGAACATAGCTAGACGATCATCAATCTTAGTAATCCAAAAAAATATATTTTCATGTGGTTTTGTAACGGAAAATAGAAACGTTTCCGGATATTTAAATATATGCTGGAGATATTCTATTAATATTTTTTTGTATTCGAGGTATGGCGTTTCTATGCTTATCTCCTCAAAAACGTCGTATTTTATGATTTTTTTTCATCATTTGTAACATGAATAAATCAATTACATTTTCGACAGTCAACAAAAATGCAAGTATCAACGTCAAGATACGTCAAGGACGAGTGTATCAACTCTATAAAAAACACCTTGTATCATAGTCGTTTATTTCATATTAAATACATCCTTTGCTAATGTAATCCAGCTTCCGTTCGTGTTCTCTTCATTTATCTCATACTCATTAGTTTTCATTTGTGGATAGAAAATATAAGCTAGTACAGGATGATCTGAAAATATGTATTCTTCTTACTCATGCATATAATAGAGATCTTAATTAAATCCAATTTTTACATTTTATTTAATTAAAATTAAGAAAATACTTTTTATTTTCAGTCTTTTTAGTGTTTATATTTTTTCTTAAAAAAATATTCGGTTCGCCCTGTACCATGCGAAGTTATTAATTTATATTTAGCCAAGAACCCGGTGGTTCCCCATACATAATCCTCGTCTTAATTTGCAATGTATTCAATCTTCCGTGTTATTATTGTTCTTCTGGGCAAGTTTTATGCCCGTGGCTCGCATCAACCTCAATTTGAATACAATGAACAAGTTCGGCGCTATAAGATTTCGAGAACATTTCAAAAACTTCCTCTCCTCATAAATATTTACGTTTTGTAAATTTACGTTTGTGTACGATACATCAAAGAGTGGAAAGCTACTCGTCATTATCATAACACTGTTTAGATCTCGATCTTTGCTACACATCGATCGATCTGGTCGAATAAATAAATTTTATCGCAAATGCCATGAAAATCAACGCAAACATTGATCTTGAAATAATGTTTACATAGCAATTATGTCATAAATTTTGTAGCAATTATTTAATAATTGGCATATTATTACATTTTTTATTTATGTACGGTTTTATAACTGTTTTTTTTATTTTTGTTATATTTTTAATAATTATTTAATATATTTTAATAAATTAATATGCCTGATAGATTGTTATTTTTTATAAGTATACCCTTGTAATTCAATGAGATTCAAGGGTTCTGGATTTTTTTTGATTGCCTTTTTGCTTTTTATTTGATTGACAATTATTTTAAGTCAATCTTCCATATTTTTATTTATTTGATTTTTTTTTTTTTTATAAAATAGTCAATAATTAGCTTTTGTGTAAATAAACTCTAATTCCACAGTAATTATCAGTCATAAATAGCATAATTAAAAGCTTATATTGATCCTGTAAGACTCTTATTATGATATATTGGGGAAAAAATAATAGAGAGTAATAAACAATTGTAATTTTTCTGCTAATCAATAGCAAACTAATTTAGTATTAATATATAGTCTGATAAAGCCCATACGCTCAGCGAGTCATTTATTCATTAAGGATATAATATTTCTAATTTACCGTAAATTATTAGAGTTTCATATGATTAAGTATCAAAAACTCATTTTCCTTTTTATATGGTTTTGAAATAACACGCCTCTCAAATTTCTAATCTATTATTTTTATTGTGTTCATTTTATTTATAAGATTGTTTCAATGTTAACGTTTCAGTGTTGTTTTTTTTTTATTCAAAAACATATTTTTTGTATAATATTTTACCCCTCAAACATTTGTGACGATAAGGAACATTTTTGACACGTTCGTCATCCTTCATTACTACAGACAACGCATAGACATAAAATAAATACAAATTGATAACTGGAGATGAAAATTGGATACTCTATTCAAATATTAACCTTTTCCACTCTGGATATTTTTCCTCAAAACCAATTCTGGATAAAAAAAATTACGAATTTTTAAAAAAATCTATAATATTGTATTTGATTTGTGATTAAATCATTTTTTATTAATTAAATATTAAAAAACCTGGTTCATTAGTTTTGGCACACTGTCTGGGAATACTGACACGTGTTCATTCAAATGTGTATGACCGTGATTTTTGGATAAAATTTTGGTTCACTTTGATAAAAATATTTGCTTAATTGTTACTTAAATAAATAGTTTTATATTCATATTTTTTTTATTATATTGTTCATATTTTGTATTGCAAACAATGCAATCCCTATACTTTAATCGCTATCAGATGTAGATTGACGTGATTTAATCGCCGCTCTGGATTCACTAAATCTCTTTTTTTATTAATCTTTCCTTGTGACTTTCAACCAGTTGAAAAACTAGTATATCTACAAATTGCACATGAGTCAGTGGTTTTTAGTTTATTTTCTATAGGTTATAATAATCAATAGATTAGAAACAATTGGTTAGAATATCTGGCCCTACTATTCTATCACCGATAGTAAAATTAATTATTTTTTTGTGAAAAATTATTAGATAAAGGTTACGAATTTTTTGACAAATTTGAAGGTCTTGATGATGTGGGATTAATGAATGTTGAATTCTCTTGATTTTCTGTCTCATCGCTAGAGTACATTTCTTTCGTTTGTGAGGGATGATTTCATTTCCACTATTTGTTTCATTGCCGAGGGAATTATCTTCGCCAATGTCTATATTATCACTATTTCCATCATTTTTTGGGCATTTTTTACAGCTCTGAATGAAAGTGCTTATTAATCCGAATGAAAATGATTAATAATCATTCGTTAACTTTCACAATCATCACTTTTATAATTAACATTATCAAACGTAAAAGGGCCATCATCACTAATATCGAAATAAACATTAAATTTGATAAACAAAAAAAAACATTATTTTTATAATTTTCCATAGTTTATTATTGAATTATAAACATTATTTCACTGATTTTACTATTTCACTATTTTTATTAAATAATTATGTATGTACCATTACATAAAAAAATAATAGTTCCACAATACAACAAAAAAGGGTCGCAGTACACAACTTCGAACAACTTTTCGATATGAAGAAACCGACAGACTGCTCCAAAAATATTGGCATATGAAAAATATCGATAAATGCAAACATATTTCTGAAAATTAATTACGCGTAACTAAAAACTTACTTAGAAGCTGCTAAAAAAAAATTTAGCTGCGTCGCATTAAAATCGGCGCATAAACTTATTTCGTCTTTAGGCCATAACTGCTGGCCTTCACTTGGGCCAACAGTTATGGCCTTCAGAGTGGAAAGAGTTAATTGACAAATGAGTTGGGTAAATCTTGGCGAAAGTTCTCAAACCATTACCGAACTGATAATAAGACGAATCTTACTGATTCGTTTTTCAATTTGAAACCGAAAGATTTTTACAAAAATGTATTTTATGTTTTTAGATCATTTAATATAATTAATGTTTGTTAATAGATTATAAATAATGGTATTTGATTACTTGATTGATATCGTAGGCATAGTCATTAAGTATATAAAGGTAGAAATGTGTTATCGATTGTAAGTGGTCTATTATATCAGTATTAAGAATGACATCATTTTAGTATTAAATTTAATACCATAGGCATAAAAAGGTTAATATATTTTCATGATAATACATTTCCTAAAACAAAGCACTAAAAATTAAAAGCAACGGATATCGGCATAGACAGATAATCAATTTGAAGAAAATTGTAAATGTACTATTATATTATATTTATTTATTATAGTATCATAATTATATAATCATTTTTTAGAAGACACTTACATATTACATACTTTTTTTAACGCAAAACGTCATTTAAACGTAAAGTTACCCAGCCATGTTAGGGACCCCGATCTTTCACGAATTATTCTTTTAATATAAATCCTACGTGTCACAAACTTTTTGTATTTGTCTAAAAATGTCTAAAGAATAAATAATATAAATAATCATTGTCCGCAATTGCGAAAAAAAAATAAAAACAAAAATATTCGCTTCTATTGCCACGGGCGCAATGTTTTTTTTCTGGCTCGCATCCGGTACGATGTGCCGAGTGCGAGTGACACCTGCTGCGAGACATCACCGAGAGCGTTATCATTTACGCGTCATATTGATTGGTTAAAATATCGACTAAATTATGAAGAATTTCATGAATAACTATTTTTATTCTTAGAATAATACTATTTTTAATAAAAAAAACGTCTAGATATTGATGAAAATTTCATTAATACCTCGGATCGGTTAATATGAATAAAGCTGTGTTTCTTTATCAATGCATTCTCCAGAATTAGAGGATGAAGAGGAGCTTTGTACAAAACCATAAGTCCTTTAAATACACTCTAAATAAACTCTCACTCTTCGGCCTTGTGTATGTCTTGTAACCAAAGCTCTACTGTTAATATTTCACCATCATAATTAATTTATATATTTTTTTGAATACTTAATAATATTATTTGCTTTCTTAGAATCTTAAAATAATATGCTCCGACACTACATTATCCAAAATCGTAAAAATATTTTCACAACTCTTAACCTATAAATATATATGTCAACCTATAAATTAGATATAATTAATTGTCAGTGTCTTTTAAAAATTTCACATCCAACTCACTCAAAAAACAAAAAAAAAACACAATAAACACAGCGCTTCTACAAAAATAAACCCGGCCGTCATCTCTGAAATTCAATTACCCAAAGTTGTAGCGTCCGAAAAATTTTTCATGGAATTTTTCTCCGACGCGGAAACGGAAATGCTAACAACCGCTTAATCCGTAATTTCAGAAGATGTACACATTTTATTATAGACACTGGGGAAGAGATGAGTTTTATGCGTGTTTATATAGCAACAGATTTACGAGTATCTCGCCTTAATGTTTACATACACCGGTGTAATGCATATAAAATTTTACAAACAACAAAAAAAAGTTATAATTTCTTGCGCAGCGATATTCTAAAACCGTGGCATAAATAATAAAATGATAAAATTCGATTATAATGTTACCGCGTTATTGATGTTCGCGCCAAAAAAAAGCCCGCGAAAATCCCGACGTTCACCGCAAAACGTCCGCTGAAAAGTTAATGGCGACGTTGACCAGATAGCTGAAATTTTTTTGCAGCATAAAAAATACATCAGCGGTTCGGATTAACACATTCGCACGGTCGTGAATCAAATCGTTCTTTTTTCAACAGAAAAAAAATTGGCGTGTCATTGTCTGATGCGAATATTTGGGTCAGAGATAAAATAACAAATGATTGAATGGCCATTTGCGATATTCGTCCGGCGGATTCTGGACGGTGTTATGTGGCGCACGGTTTGAGAACGTGTGGTATTTTATTTGGTAGTGAGTAAAAGGTGAATTTCAGATGCCGTTTATCATTTTGATACGTTGAACAAACAACACGTGGCACGGTGGCGAGCCGAGTGCACGTGTGCACGTGAGACAACAACTGTTTCTCGTTTGTGATGCAAAAATCTAGTATCGGAAATTAGGGAATGCGTATCGATGATGTAATTTTTAAATCAATTTATTCAAGGTTCTTTTTATTTCGTCAGATAAAATGATACAAATGTTTTACATATTCTAATCCAGGTCAATCACTTGAAACAACAAAATTCTAAATAAATAAAGACATTTCAATTCTTCTGGAAAAAATCAAGAGTTGGATTTAAAAGTTCTACAGCAGGGATGGCGAACCTTTTTCCCAAGTGGGTCAAATTTGATATTTTTTTATTAAATGCATGTGGCGGGTCACATAGGTTTATTTTATAGGCTTACAAGTTTTATTAACAATAAAATTTACAAGCAAAATTATCACTATTATAACCCTAATCACACTCTAGCTCTTTAAAGATGTGGCGGCATCTAGTGATATTAGTAGCAGATTAGAAATCATTTTATTTTTTATTAAATTAAGGCTTTTACAATTATATCTAAAAATTCAAGCGGGTTCGATAATTTCACACGCGGGTCACTTTGTGACCAGCGGGGTGCTCGTTCGCAATCCCTGAACTAGCAGCTGCTTTAATTCACTAGTATTAAACAGCATTTTCTAACTTATTATCTCAACCTAGAACGAGCTTTAAAATTTGTATGAGAGGATATTTATTACTTTTTAAACGATTTTTTATTAATAAGAAATTCAACACCACAGGAAAGTAACAAACAAAACCTTCATGTTTTTCTTAATTAACACTTAATCTGAGTTTTATGCTATACTGGGCTTGATCATCATAGGCCGTTATCCTATTTATATGCTTTTCTGAGCGCGATCTTTATTCACCGCACATTTGCTTATTAAAATACATACGCTCACGAAATTTATGGATAATATAATTTATTTATTAGGTTTTCATTATTATCATATTTACACGATTTTCTACACCACAGTGTTGTTGTGTTTTTAAATAACAAGTTTTTTTATCTGGGGTAATAATCTTTATTAATTCAATACATTCTAGAGGTTTCACGTGGTTTTTGTGATAAAAAGAGTTAAGTGTGTTTCTTTCTTTACTCATAATTAAGTTATTTGGGCATAAATTGTACTAAATATATTAAATTCTATGGCAATATTTTGCCATAATTGTGCTGAAAGTTATTTAGAGTTAGTTTTGCACTTAATTGAAAAGTTACCGTCCGTCAACTCGAAACGTTAATCAGACTCTCGTTGTCGAATAAGATGTCACCAAAGGAAAACCATTCGTGACGTCCTAACTTCTCTAATTAATACTTTTTCAACATTTACCTTGGCCCGAGGACCTGAGCACACACCAGATGAGAGCTAACGGCTTATTAAAATGTGGGACTAGGTCCCATAATTTCGAGAGAACTACGCCCCTTCGGCTACCCTCGCCGCCACGTAATAACTTTCGACCCCAATATTACACACATGGCGACCAGTGTGCAAGCGTAATTATTTTTTTTAAACATCGGATAAATTCAATATATTAATTGGCGAATTAATTGGAAACGGAAATTTCTAGAATCTCCCTTTTAACATGCCAGGTGGGGCTTGAAATTAATTAACGCGCAGAAGAGACCCTTTAAAATTAAACAATTATCAGATCGCAAAATAATAACGCGTAAATTTGCGATATTTACTTTTTAAAAATTAATGGGGATTCGCATTTATGCGCACATGTAACGCGGCCGCGACATAAAATAATGTAATTACCGTTTTGTGTATGTTACACATTCACGTTACGTAAAGTCTGAAAATAGTGTTACGGCCTGTTCAAACATTTTAGCATCAATTATCAGATCTACTTTCAGGTGCGTCAAAAGCAATTTCATTAACGAAGAGTGCTTTTCGCATGTGTATATTTTTTTGTTGTTGAAAAGTGTACGCGAATGCACGTGTCTCCGGATATCCGGTCGGAGTTAGCTGTCACGTGTTTTATGCATGTCGATAAATTTTTTAAAGGAATTGTTTTGGACTTTTATATTTGTGACGCAGCTCGGGGGGGGGTGGAAAAGTTTTTAACTTATTGCGACATGGATCTTATATTATGTGTCTATTTTTCGTAACTTGATATATTTGAATATGATGTATGAGGCGAATTTCATATTCGAAAATCAATATTTAATATATGTGTGTACGTGTGCGCGTATATAGAGTTTAATAATAGAATTGGGTTCTGGTATTGTAGACATGTACCTATTTAACTTTTATAAATATATTTCTTTTAAGTATTTGGCATTGCCATTCAGGCGTAACTTTTATTGCTACTAGACCGCAACGACTATAGAAACTATTTTTTTTTTCACCCAAAATATATCGGCGCTCATATATCAATAGTTAACCTACTTTGGGGTAATCGATGATCTAAATAAGTTTAAATATTTTATATTTTTTTTGTAAACCTAGTAATTTTGTATGAATTTATTTTTATGCGGTTAAAAAAAATATCTTGTAATTTAATTTATAAAATTCTAAAACGAAAATATTTCTTATATTTTAAACACTAGAACACTAGTATTTCTTTTACGAACGAAATAGATAATTATAATAAAAAAAAATTAACTTATTTCGGTAATATCAATATCTCTATTGTTTTAAACTAATTTTATATTTCCAAGAATTCTACATTGTCTTTCTAAATATATTTGATCTTTTGTAATAAAACTAGATTTAGTTTTGAACTTAACAGACAGAACGATTTAAATAAAATGGACCTTCATTTAAATTTTCTTTTCATTTATTTAATCAAGAATGACTTTGATTATCGTTATGAATAAAAATAAATTTAATGCCTTTATTACGCTGATTTTTACATTTTTTCATTTTGTTGCAAATTAGTATAAATAATTTCTTGATCTTAATTAATTTTTACAGAAAATTCAAACAATTAATTATTTTTGTGTATTTTAACATTTTCGCGGATAAAAATCATTAAAAATATTCAATAATTATAATATATTATTATTTATGAAATGGAATTTTAGGACAAGTTCTAAATTGCACACAAACGACTCGGCATATATCACTTTAGATACAGACTTGTTCGTTGAAAAATACGTCAATTGACGTCGTGTCCTACGCGATATAAAAAAAATGACAGCAATTGGCATAGTGTCCAGAAATGTGTTAAAAACGAGTTTGTTTATTATCAAATTCAGGCTTTGAATTAATATAAATTAATGTTATATATGAAATACAGTCAACTCTTCTATAACGTTCAGATAGGGACCACGCTATAGAAAAAAAACGCTTTAGAAAGT